>OMKZ01024663.1:0-12256 GCA_900302535.1 Neoniphon sammara
AGATAACCAAGGAAAAGGTGAGAGAGGTCATATATAATCAGCATGTTGTAGAGGCAAAGCTCATTTGTTTGTCTAGCTCGCTAGTAGGTCAACTGATTGGTGTGTGTATGTGTGTGTGTGTGTGTGTGAGCAAGTAGATAAGGTAGTGTTGCACTTCCTGGAGAGTATGTTAGGGCTGCCTTAGCAATGGCCATCTGATCCTGTAAGCAGAAGCCCCCCACCTATCCCAGACCAGCCGCCTGGCCCCTGACCTTCACCAGTGCCTACTCTTTCTCTGGAAGGAGCTGTTACGAACAGACAGGAAATGTGATCTAGGGCACTACTTGGCCCTCCTCCTCCACAATCTCACTGCCCCCCTGCCTCCCTTTACATAAACCCTCATCAAGCAGGGCGGAAATATGACTCATACTCGGGGTACAAGTGATGTGACTCAGTCCTGACAAAACCTGCTGCCCAGTGTCACCTACTGTTGGCAAGTGGCTGCACCTCCGCTCATTCTTGGCGCTGGGTTTTGTTTATCAAAGCACCCTTTTGAGCCTGTGTACAATTCAGCAACGGGAGTGCAAGTGTTTTTTCCTTCATAGGCACTTTCCTGTGATTCTGTACTGAAGTTTGAAAATACTCATGATAAATGAAAGTAATGTCTTTTGAACTGGGTATTACTGATGCTAAGGGTATAACAATGTAAAATAAAGTTTGGCTCATGGTTACAGAAATAAAGCTGGACACTGAAAATCAGGCTGCTTGTCTTTCATACTGCTTTCAGTGCAGTCCAAAAGATACTGACTGTGATTTTTCATGTCAAAATTATGATCAGGCTTGGACTTTTTCCAGATACCCCATTTTTGTACAAGGGAGTCCCATGTGAGGCCCCAAGCTCTAGGATTTGGAGAGTAGAGAGTGGATATTATTATCCAGAGAACACGGTCTGCTGCACCTTGAGATGCTAGACTGCAAGTCCTCATTTCCGCTCTCCTTAACACAGGGCACACCAGCTGACGTGCTGTACAAGGGAACCATAACCCGTCTGATCACAGAGGACAGCCCCAGCCGAGCCGAGAGGGAGCGAGACGAGCCCATGTCGAAAGGCCACGTGGTCTATGAGGGCATCAGCGGACACATTCTCACATATGACCGTGAGTGCTGCAGCTGGACTGCAAAATACCATGGCCTGGAAGAGTACTTGAAGCTGATTGGTTGAGGGTATCTTAAATTCAGCAGTTGTATTTAGAATTTTTATACAACTGTCACTTAGCTGTATGTTTAACAATTGGAATGCTTTTCATAGAGGTAGCCACCCTGCATTTTCCTGCACCTCATGTCATTTTGTCAAATTAATACACAACTCATCCGCTGTTAACCATTTGTTAAACAGCACTGTGTACCTGTGCTTAGTAACACTCTCTCTGCATTACCTCATGTCTAACCTTTAGGCCCAGCTTCACAGAACCCTAAAGAGGAGGGCCGTGGCCCCGGCCAGCCTGGGGAGCTCCTCGGCCTGAAGCGTCCTTATGATGTCATGGAGGGCGGTATATCCAGAGGGCTGCCCATGAGGGACTCACTGTCTGCAGCCAACTGTGAAGGTAAGGGCAAATCCCTCATCATTCTCAGTGTGTTGCTGGTTATAATCCTCTTCAATCACATTTCAGTGTCATTATTAATTTCATTGTCTTAAATCCTTATTACCTCCACCTTTCCCTCAGGCCTGATTGGTCGAGCCATGCCTCATGAGAGGGACAGCCCACACCACACACCCTTCAAGGATGCTCACCACATGCGTGGCTCCATCTCACAAGGTAAGACAACCCCTCTGTAAAGTACAGGGATGTAATTGTTCAATTCAGCCAGGATGACATGAATTTCAGCTATCAGCTGAGAGTGATCACATAAAGAACATCATTCACGTCAATCTTAATCTCTCCTAGCAGAAAATGCATTAAAATCGATGATAACTCCTATGTGTTAGTAACTCAAGAGGAGGAATCAGGGTGACACGTCTTTTACAAATCACAGTGGAGCGGATGAGGTATGCAGGGAGATAAGCATGAAGAATGAAAAAATCCACAGCAGAATCTTAGCACTGAAAAATGGTAAAACCTAGAAGTTGTTGCAACTGCTTCAATCTTTGAAATTCATGTTAAATGATAATATATTAAATGTCGTCTGTCACTTCTCTGAGTGAAGTATTCTGAAGGTGCAGTTGTTTTATCAGAGTATACGCTCAATACCAGAGAGAAAGGGCTGCTTCTTCCTGGAAGCAACCAGATAAGCTTGCTAAGACTTTCTCTGCTAGGAGACATACTCTCATATTGATATTCATATTGATCTAAATGTGATAGAAATGAAGTTAGATAGCTGTCATGTCGTATCTCGCCCAGACATGGTGTAGTGGTTAAAATCCCAACGTCTGGAACTACAAGCCTGCTGGTTGAGGATTGAATTGCACCAGAACATTTGCTCTCTCCTATCTCTGTCCTTTCTCAGCCTCCTCATGTCTCAGTAAAGAAAAGAAAATGCATTATGAAATGTGCTACTCCTTCCAAAAAAAGAAGTTTGATGTATTCTCTTCAATCCAGGTATACCTCGCCACCTGGACCCTCAGGAGGGCTACATGAGGAGAGAGGCTAAGCAGATGAAAAGAGAGGGTTCCCCACCCCGCGGGCCCGTCTCACTGACTGACCCAATGAAGGGCAGAGAGGCCATGGTGCCCACTGTGAAGGAAGCTGGCCGCTCCATCCACCTTATTCCCAGGGAGGAGCTCAGACAGCCTGCCAAGGAGGGCATCATAGCACAGGTTAACAGCCATCACAGCACACACACACACACACACACATGCTAGCTGACTCTGACATGGCAAGTGTCAAATTCAGAGAATGGATGTTTACATTTAGTCCACTGACCTGTGTGGTAGGCTTTGCCCTGCCTCTCCATTTATTGGATAGTAAGATTTATGGCATTATTGACTCATTCTTGTTATGCTTCCTTTCTAGGGCACTCCTATGAAGCAGGAGGCAGCTGGTTCGGGGAAACGGCATGACGTCCGCTCCATCATAGCCAGCTCACCACGCTCCTACCACAGCATGCCCTCCCACTTGGAGATGCGCCCTGAGAGGAGCCGGTACGAGGAGCCACCCAAAGGCCGACCCAGTGCTGTGGTCAGCACAGCCAGCTCCATGGCCCGCTCCTCTCCCCTCACACTCGGGCCAGAGCAGGGAAGCAAGACCCACCACAGCCCTGTTGGCTACGAGGACAAAGGTGCTCTGAGGGCTCCATATCCTGGGCCCTCTCACCGGGGCTCGCCCCTCTCCAGGGAGACAAGCCAACGCCAGCATGATGGTGGGTCAAGAAATAGTTTTATTTATATTTTTATTTCTTCAGATAACATTTCACAGGAAATTGGGTTGTTGCAGCAGCAGAGTAAGGAAATTAAATGTTAACATGAATATAGTAAATGAAGCTCACAAAAGCGTATGCGAGTGACAGTGTTATTCACTAGGGCATGGATTACAGCATAATTAGAGTGTGCAAAGAGCAGCAGAACTTGCAAAGAAAAAATGAATGCAGAATATGTATGATATGAAAATACACAAAGACTGTGAAATATATGCAGTATGAAATAGATGGAATAGAACTGTTAGGATTATATAACAGTGAAAAGGAAACCCTTTTCATGGGCACTTTTCTTCCTTTTTTGTATTCCTCATCACATCTGTGTACAGTGTTGCTGGTTCCTAGAATGGTGGTCTTGTGCAGAAAAACCTCTGCAGATTGATTTTTTTAGGTATTCAGTAAGGAATTTAGGTCAGCAGCATGGCCTAGTGATCAATGAGGGTAACCGGGGTATGCTTGAGTAAGATATTATATATCCTACATGGGTCCAAAGGCTCTGCATCAGCCAGCTGATCCTGTACCCCAACCAGATGTTGAAATGATCATTCCCCGCCCCCTCAAATAAAGTCCATAATTTTGTCCTGTTTTCCCTCCAGGTTCCAGTAAGAATCCGCCTCAGGAGCGTAAGGCCACGCCAACCCCCAGGGAGATGAGTGCCACCAAGTCGCCGCTGCCTGGTGTGGCAGAGCAGCAGGCCTCTCTGGCTTCCTATGAGCGGCTGTTGCAGGGTCTTGGAGCTGCAGATGTGTACCGGGGACAGATCCCCCTAGCCTTCGATCCTGCGGCGCTGCCCCGCGGCATCCCCATCGACCCAGGTACAACCATAGTCACGTTAGATCAGATGAAAGTTGAACCATCTCCATGGGAAACTTGGGCCATGCTGCAGCAGATCATAGCCGACTAAAATTTCAATTTAAAATCCTAATTGTTATGGTCTTTAGCTCTTTACAGCTATAGTCATTTGGTCCTACATGAATGACAAACACTTCCTACTCTTCATACACAGCCTACTACTTGCCTCGCCACCTAGCCCCCAACCCGGCCTACCCTCACCCTTATCCCTACCTGATCCGTGGCTTTCCTGACACAGCAGCCCTGGAGAACCGCCAGACGCTGCTCAACGACTACATCACCTCCCAGCAAATGCACCAGTGGCCTGCAGCTGCCGCCATGGCTGCCCAGCGCTCAGACATGCTGAGGGGGCTCTCTCCACGAGACCAACCGCTCCCTCTGCCCTACTCTGCAGCCCCACGTGGTGAGGCTCACGCCAGGCACACAAGTCACAACACACACATGCATTCACTCACACACTTTCCTTATGCTGCATTCACATTGTGGATGTATACAGTACTTGGCAAAACTGATATTAGTTTCAATACAAGAACAATGTTGAAGTTTGGTGACAAAAGTTGAATTTTTCCAAATTTGGCTTTCTGGCACTGTAATTAAGACCAGATATTGAAAAGCTTCACGAAGCGAATACACATGTTCTGCTAATTTTACAAGCATAGGCTACTCAGATGCAGAAGGTCCATTAGTTAACGGAAATTTGTTTGAAACCTTCATCACTACCAACTCACATTAATTTGTAAGCCAAATAAACCCATTCCTCTACCTCAAAGTCAGCAGAACACGTTTCTTTTGAAACCCATTACTCATATTAGGAAGTGAAAGTGTATGACAGCTGGGTTAGCACTGCCCAGATTTCATTTACTTTCACTACAAACTTCAACTTCTGCTGACAAAAAGGAAACGTCTGTCCTAGTTTAAAAGACATAAAACAATTTAATTATTGTGGTGCGTCCATCCAGTCAAATAAAGCGCACTGTACTTTATGTTAAATTGGCTCAGTCAGGGCTAATCTGACAGCAGAGATGTTGAAAACCGCTGTGCTGTTCATAGGGTTGGTTATGGTTTGGATTGTATCAGCACCGCTATAGCAACACTTATCGGTGATTTACTCAGTCAGTGCTCCACTGATGTAACGGAGTGTGACTGTGAGGTAGTGATTCTGTGTAATGCTTCATCACCCATCACTAGGTATTGCTACTTTTGATACATTTGTGGTTTCAGATGTTTTTTTTATTTTCAGCCTCAAACCAAATATACCAAGGTGTTTTCCCACTGTAGTAGAAAAATATTAATAACCAGAATAAGGTTTTATACACTTCTCTCTGGTTGGTTGTGTGCTCAGGACAGGATAACAGATTTTAGTTTTCCAGCCTAAATTCCACTATTTTGAAAATGTGACTCACTCTTACAAAATGATTCGTGGCATCATTGTGTAGTTTAGGTTGTGCTTTGGTAATTTAAGAGTTGTGCTTAAAAAAAGTAATATTTTATATTACAATCAGCTGTACTTAAAAAGTAACAGTAAACATCAGTTAACATTTTTTTCCAAAAAGGCCAGGCTTATAGCTGATAGCATTTTAGAGTGAACCTCATGAAGAAATTGGCAGTTTGATACAGCACTTCTATGGCTGCAGCTTCACAGATATCACTTGAAAGAAGTGAAGAGCGATTACAAAGTGCCACTAGTCAAGAGGTGTCCTTGCAGTTTCATTCATTTTGTTAAATTTACAATATTAGACTCACTTAATTTGATACCTTGACTGGTTGAGGACGAGCTGGTAGTTTTTAGGAATCTCATTCAGCAGATTACAGCAGATTCAGCCTCAGATTACAATAACATCATGCTGGTGTTTGATTAGAATGCTGTTGTTGCTAACTTGCACGCATCTTTTATAAATTGCATCTCTCTCTTCCATTTTAATCTGTATTTCCATCTGATTAGTAAAGTGACAGGTTGTTGAACCTCGCCACCACATTTTTTTGTATGTTGCAACCGATGTATGTTTACCTCATCAGTTGATACATCACTGCTATGTCTCTACTAGAACGTCATTATGCTTTGCTATCAAGGAAATGCCTGGGAAGTGTGTGAATGAATGAAAATGAATTAGACTGTTAAGAACTGTTATGTTTGTCCTGAGGATTCTCAGTATTTTCATTCCAACCAATCAGGAACCAGCTCCTAATCGGCACTGGTTCTCAATCCCCAACCCTAGCTATTCATAGCATGTAAATTATTGTACCTTGCCATACCTTACTGCAACTGCAGTAGGACAGTTAGTTTCCAACAATTTCTTTACCTCTTATCAATTTCCCAAAGACATAGCAAACATTGTTTGGTGGATATAGATTTGAATGTATCAAAAAGATGTTTTTCAGTAGCTGTTTTTAGAATCTCTTGCTTTCTTTGTTACTTCTGTTGGATTCTTATCTCAGCTTTTTGTTGGATGCCCTGCATTAACCAGTAACTAAACCCACATCTCTGTGAAGACTGACCTCTAATGGTAAAAAGTAAGGTGCCTGGTCTTTGGTGGCAGGTGATGTCACCATGCGTTGCAGGGATTTGGGTTTTGGGCTCTTTAATGAAACTTGTTTTGGTCCAAACGACAGGGAATCAGCTGGCACGCCACATCGGCTGAGGTAAAGTTATAAAGTAGCTCATCAGCCTGTTGGTGAGATTTTCTTATCAACTAGCTAGGTTTTTGTCACTGATCAGGTTGTTTTCATATGAGTTTTTAGATGGGCTCAACTACTTTGGAGAATAATCTATGTCCTTTGAGTAGTAGCCAATTATGTTTTGCTAATGGTTGGCTATAAATGTAACGGAGAGGGAGTTTGTTGTTTGTAAAAAATAATATGAATGAAAGGAGATTTAAAATCATAAGTGTCGCTGTTTAAAGGAAGCATCCTCAAAAATTCATGACTGTTTGGCAAGGCAGCAAGCTAGCTTACTAGGATTAGAATGTAAGCCACTTTATAAAACACTGGTGAAGTGAAGTGTGTAATGTAGGCCTGTATCACTAACTTAGACTGATAGACAGGCAGAGGCAGCTCAGGCAGTACCAGGAAGAAAAAATAGAAGTGAAAGCAGGGAGGGAGTGGTAGGGTGAGATACGGAGCAAGGAGAGGACAGACAAGAGAGAGAATTGGAGGAGTAGAGGAGGTGCAGGAATAGAAGTTAAAGGATTAAGAGGAAAGCCTAAAGCAGGAGGAGAGGGAGATGCAGGAAGAAAATGAGAGAAGTGGAATGACAAAGCTGGCATTGCACACAGCACACGCTTTCAGCCATGGCTGTTTGTGTGCACATGCAGAATCTGGCTGCAGGTAAGCCTGAGAGCCCCTGTGAAACATGTGCACTGCTGCTGGACATAATCATAGGGGAAACACCGACTCCTTTATCACAATCACCACAGCAACGGCAAGGCAACTTCCTGACATCTGACAGTGCTGACCAGTATGTGAACGCAGCATTACGCTCACATAAAACTTCTCCACCAAGGCCCTAGGCTGCCCCTTGTAGACCAACAGTCAGATCTGTAGTCTTTACCCTCCTCTTCTTCTCCTCCCCAGGGATCATCGATCTGTCTCAGGTGCCACACTTACCTGTCCTGGTCCCTCCCTCTGCAGGGGCAGCTGGCTCCCCAATGGACCGCATCACCTACATCCCCGGGGGGAGCACCGCCTTCCCTGGCACGCCTTACACCACCTCCCCCATCTCACCTGGTACACAGTGCACTCCACACCAGCAAACTCACCTGTAAGACAATATGTTGTGCCCTGGTTGATTTTTAACCGAGCGATTTTCTGTTTGTTTGTTTTTTTCCTGTACAGTTGGCTCCTCACACATAAACAAGATGCAAGGCACGCCCTCATCTGCGGAGCGTGAGAGAGACCGCGAACGAGACAGAGAGAGGGAGAGGGACCGGGAGAGAGACAGAGACAGGGAAAGAGAGAGGGAGAGGGAGCGTGAACGGGACCGGGAGAGAGACCGCGAAAGAGAACGGGAGAGAGAGCGCGAAAGGGAAAGAGACCGGGACAGAGAGAGGGACCGGGACAGAGATAGAGAGCGGGACCGAGAGAAGGGCGGGTCTCATGGAAATGTGGAGCATGCCCCTATCTGGAGACCAGGTATGGAGGAGTTTTCTCTTTGTCACCCTTTGCCTGCAACTTCAAAATATAGTAACATATCGGAAACTGTGTATGAGGAATGTATACATGTAGTTTCAAGAGGATTACAGTTTTAAGATGGTTGTGTTTGTGTTTCTCAGGTACAGAACACAGCTCAGGGGGTAGTAGTAGCAGTGTGAGGCCTTCTTCCCACTCATATAGCCACCAGCACTCCCCAGTGTCCCCTCGCACCCAGGAGAGTGTGCAGCAGAGGCCCAGCGTCCTGCACAACACCGGGGGCAAGAGCCTGTCTGTCAGCGAACACTCCAGCTCCTCTGTGCTAAGGTAAACTGCAGTTCAGTACTGTCTACAAGGGCAAACATTCTGTAATTTCTCAAAGTGAGGCTAAATCCTCATAAGCATGCTGCAGAGAGGATAACCTTTTGATTGTCATGTTTACTGATTCTGTTCTGTTTTCCCTGCCAGGTCCATGCCCTCCGGGTCAACCCGCTACCCAGGATACCCCAGTCACCTCCAGAGGACAGGTGTGCCCCCTGAGGGCTACCCACCTGGCATGGACTCTAGTGGAGCCAAAGAGCTGAGCCGAGACGGAGTCAAAAGCAGGGGAGGGCTGCCCAAGCACGCTCAGGACCAGCATGGGCCCTCCAGTAAATCTGACCCCAAGCTGTCCAGCCCCAGCCCAGGGGGAATTTACCCAGGGTCCTATCCCCCGGCTTCAGGCCGGCCCCCACACCTGCTACCCCCCCAGTCGGATAACCCTCCTGGCCGTGGAGAAAGCGGTACACCTAGTAGGGAAAAGACTCAAAACAAACCGGTGTCCATTCAGGAACAAGAGCTCCGAGCACTCGGTAAGACCACCATGACTGCGGCCAACTTCATAAACGCGATTATCATGCGTCAAATTTCTTGTGAAACGGGGATGCCAGAGACGGGCTCGATTGTTGCCAGCAGCGCCACTGATGGTAAGACGCTCTGGATCCCAGGGTCCCCTCATCACCCAGACCCTCCCCCGTCCGTCTGTGGCCTATTGCACGCTGTGGTGGTTGGCATTATCAAATCAGTCCAATTCATTTACATTTTTTTTTCAATGCTATACTGTTTTGCTTTTTCCTATTTTATGGAGCTATTCGTTTTTTTTCTTTATAGACTTAAAGACCACCAAGGGTGCCCTCTGGAAAACCAAAAATTTAGCCTGTCCAAATTGGATCTTACTCTGTCTGAGATGAAGTGAAAAAAGCCAAGCTTGATAGGAGCCGATTGTCGAAGTTACTGTGGCAGCCAACTCCACACAGTTGGTGTTTTGATTTTCCACAAAGAAGAGAAAGATCCTAGGTGCCCTTTAAGGTGTCATTCTGAGGTCGTTCAGCTGGTGGGACGTTAAGGCAGAACATCCTTCGCCGCTTATTTTCATTTTCTTTTTATTGAGGATGTGACTTCAATTTAACATGTAGCACCCCTCCTCCCTCCCAGTGACTGCTGCTAACTTTTCGAGATTAAACAACTTCAAAAGACATACCACTTAATACCTTAGTTTTATGCAAATCTATAAACTCTAATTATTAGAGGCTTTTATATCCCTATAATTCAAGCATTATCATTCTGAGATTATTTGTACTTTGACATTAGTATATTTCTGCAAGGCTATTTGCCGTACTCTATGCCTTTATCATTCCTTTGTTATTTTCTGTCATGCTTAGACACATTTTACAGACATTGTACTGGTGCACAACTTTGGACAGTGACCATATGTCACCCAGGTGAATAATGGGGTGACTTTAGAAAGTCAATGTGACAGTCCCTTTTAATAGACATCCATGTGAGTCACAAGGACGCTTCTGCCAAGATAGCCAGCCAGAACAGAGCATCTGCTGAAAGCCTCACCAACCACCAGACAGCCTCCCTGGGGTCCCAGACAGCGCCGGTGTTGCACAGGACGAGGGTGGGAAATGGGACGGGCAGGGCGCAGACTTTGGGGGGGGAAGTGAGAATCTCAGCCATCCAGGGGGAGGGAGGGGGTGCTGCAGCTTCTGGCCCCCAAATCTCTGCATGACCTTATTTACGCCTCACTCTAATTTATGCTGATTATGTTTTAACTTTTTTTTTATTTTTTCCACACGCCAAACGCTCAACACATCTCTCTCAATCAAACCTCTGAGAGTTTGTCCATCATTAGGAATGTGATTGTTTTGTTGTGTTCTGCTTGTCGAGCAATGTACTACATCTGTATTTATTTATTACATGCCTGTAGGGCAAGTGACTGCATGCTGAGCTACACTGAGTGTTGTGGGGTAACATACTCCTAAATATAGAGTAGTCTACATGTAGCATGCTTCTTAAAACAGATAAGATAATCATAGAAAGATTTAATAAAATCACCCTGCAGTTGGCATGCTTTCACCAAGCAGTGACTATAAAAAGAGATATGCAGTCCATTGAAGCTGTTATTGAAATGGACCCAGAGTCTCTTCTATACTGTAGTTACTAGCTAACAAAGAACACAGCATGTCATTCCTCTGAGGGACTCATCCTCCTCCAGAGTGTATAGAGTAAATGCTGCCTCTCCCATGCTGAATTTATATCACGCCCCTTTTAGATGAGTACTGTAGTGCAAAATTATTAGAAGAAAACACATTCGGACACATCATGCACAAATGAAGACAGGATGCTAAAATTGGCTTACGGCTCTCTCCAGAGCATGAACGGCTTCAGATGAAAAATTGAACAATAATGGCATGTGGCTAAGGATGGCTGGGTCCATTTCGAGTGCTTGAACGCTGCATTCATTGGGTGTCTTTTTTTTCTTGCAAATCCTGCTTGTCTTTGAAACAGTGCCTTTGTGAATTGTTGCTCTAGTTGTCCAATACCAGAAGATGGCCTTTAATACACGAGTTAGAAAGTGGCTTTCTGTGACTGCCATTTTTTCATTCTTGAGCCATAGATGCAAAAGTGGATTTTAGGGCCATTCCAGGTCAGGGCTAGGCTTGTTAGTCAGTGTGTTGGATGTTAAACTGAGACCTATCCTTAGCGCAAAGTGCACTATAAATAAGTCATTTGAGATCTGAAGTAGCTTGTCACATCCAGCACTATCATACATAGCATTTTAGGAGGAAAACCCTTTGAGCTTTTATGTGGAGATGCCACATGAAATGTTTAAAGGGTGCACATACTCTTTAAGTCCCTATAGACGGATAGATGTTTCTGAAACATGCAAGTCCTCATCAGTATGTTTTAGAGTTGCTGCACTGTGTAACTAGTGTATAAAACTGACCTTTTGCCCTTTTTTTCTTCCTGTTTGTTTGTGTGTTATTGTACGTGTGTCTCCATGTGTATGTGGGGGCCTGTGTGTGTGTTTGCGCGTGTGTTCTCTGGGTGTGTCTTGAACTCTTAGCTCAACAGAAGTTGGGTCCCATGGAGCAGCATGGTCTGTACCGGCCTCCGTCTGAGGAGAGGCTGTCCCCGGGCCAGCAGCCCCCGTCCCCCTGTGTTAAAGGCAGCCAGAGGGTGGTCACCCTCGCCCAGCACATCAGTGTAAGTCCATTTAAAAGCCATGATGCATAAGCAGCACCAAAGGCACCAAGATGAAATCCCGTACATTTATTGTACTGGTGATTTAAAAGATTCTGTATGAGCTCCGGAAAGGCAGATAGAATTTGATTTCCTTTCATATTTGTGGTGGCTGTGTCTTTATGGGTCACAGGAGGTGATAACTAAAGACTACACCAGGCAGAGCCAGCAGCAACAGCAGAACTACCACAGTTCTCCTGTCCTGGACCTGACCCGTCCACCCAGCGCCCCCCAGCCTCCACCCACCTCCCAGGAGTCTGGCCAAGGGCCCCGCTACACTCCAGAGGGCCCCGGAGGAGAACGCAACCGAGACAGGTAGGCA
>OMKZ01024666.1:0-25094 GCA_900302535.1 Neoniphon sammara
CAGCAGTCTCTAGCTTCAGGGTGGTGTTGTGGTTTAGCCATATGGGGCGCCGAAGATGGAGACACTTGGTGATTTGACAGTAGGCCTGAGGAACACACACACACACACACACACACACACACACACACACACACACACACACACACACACACACACACAGCCTTAATTGACTTGTAAAACCCCACTAAAACACACTTTTATGGAGCAAATTTTAGACCAGTCGCACAGGATTTGATATCAAGTTGTGCCCAGCTAACAATTCTGTCACCACCACACTGTCTTTATTCACAATCCAAGAGCAACTTATACTGTTGAGATAAAACAGAATAAGCCGTATCAAAGACGCCACCAAATTGGCAGATACTGTAGAAATGCGTAAAGTCTGTGTGTGAAGTAATTCTGGCTTGTGAGTATTAGCCTGCTATAAGGGCAGAGTTACTGAGCTACTAAGGCTGCCGGGGCTTGCGGGAAGTGAACTAGGCATTTGTTAGGATATAAATGACTCCATCCTCTTTGTGAACTGACAGCTCAGGCTTTGGTGCTACTTCTGTAAGGCCCATGTGATCCCCGCACTGCTCTTTTTGTTGCTGGAGGCACGCATCCTCACCCCCCGTCTTCACCGCCTGGCCAGGGCAAATACAAGTGGGGACATGATTTATGATTTTGACTGTTGACTCTGCTTAGCTGGATCAAGCGCTGCCTGGTGGAGACGTTGGCAGGGCCATTGACACCAGTTTCCCCAGCCGGTGGTAGAGATAGCAGCAGACACTTTGGCTCTCAGAGTCTGTGGAGCTGTAGAGGGGATGTGATTTTTCACAGACAGGCCCAAACCAGGCCAGGACTCAGCCTCAAGCCTCCCTCCCAACCTGCTAAATACCTCTGGGAGGTTTACCAGAGGCTGATGAGACAGGATGAGACAGAGAAACACATGCCAGGCAGTGATCCCTTTGGGTCTGGGTAGAAGTGGGGGGCCATATCTCACAACTCCATTTGTCAGGTGGTATCTGGACACACTGGCTGCCGGACACCGGGCCAAAACACAGCCCTCAAGGTGCAGCTCAAAGCCAAGACATCTTGTCTGATTTCTGCACGCCCAGGTCCTGTCCTCCCCTTTGTACCCCTGAAAGGACCTTGACTTCACACTGAATAAATTTTCACTTTGGGACCACAGGTCTACAGTAGTGGCCCCCAGAGCCCCTTCAATCCACTCCAGTGGGGCTGTGAGTTCACATTCATGCTGTATAGCAGTCAACCCACCATGCAGTTTCTTCTTCTACTGCCACTAAGGCAACCAGACGTTGTCCTAGGCCTCTCCCCCTCTTTTTAAGTGCTGTGCCTTAAGTGTGAAATGGACTATATTTCATCATGATTGGATTTCGTTTTCTTTAGCTAGTTTTGTTATTTTGGCGGAGTTCACAGAGGATTCCTGTGTGTGCACTCTGTCACCAAGCTCCTGAGAATCAGTCTTAATGTTATGGCAAACAATCTTATCTGAACCCCAGTGCTGAGATCTGATAGGATCTCCAGGACAGGAATGCACTGTAGGTGTGTTTCAGAAATATCAAGAGTTGACATTTATCATCCCTGTAGCTCCGGCAACATAGCTAGCTATTTTTATTAAACATCGTTATATTTTTTGAGGAGAACCTTGTAGACTTTGGAAAGACTTTACATGGAATTGTTGGGCTTCGGGGCTTCTTCCCTATTACTGTAGGTTTGCCATAATCTACATTCAGGATGGGCAATGTCTTCTCCGAGATCTTCTGCAGATTCCTAGCAGATATTCCTATTAACCCTCTGAGATAAAAGGATCTTTTCATTTGAGCATAGCAAAGATATGATAATGCTTTTCTGCCAGTCATATAGTCATGTCAGTGTTACTTCTGACTTTGTTCTATCTTGATATTGCCAGAAAATTTAAGTCTCCCAAACTGAAATATAACTTGTGCAATCACCACCATGTGGCTAATTCCCCCATGTAACAACAATATATCCATTTATTTTAATTGTGTGTGTGTGTGTGTGTGTGTGTGTGTGTGTGAGAGAGAGAGAGAGAGAGAGAGAGAGAGAGTGGGGGTGGGGGGCTTATCTATTTGAGACACCAAGCAGTGGCATTACCTTAACCAGTGGAGCGAAACAAAATCAGGTGTTGATCTTAATACAACCTCCAGAGGGCTTAACAGCCACATCCCTGCTATCTGTGCAGTTGATGAGGATGGAGTTTCAGCAGATATTTTTTTCCATTATCTCTGCATCTACTGCAAAGGAACATTTCTGCTTCCCCTTTAACGTGACAATAAGGCTCACTGTTTAATACAACTTAATGTAAGAAAAGTTGTTGGGACTGTCAGCGTATTAAATGCCTGCAGGTGTTGCATTCTGAAGTTCAAAGCAAGTTTAAATGTTTGTTAATTTTTGGTGCCTGTCCCCAAGCAGTTTAAAAAGCTATGGAACAGAGAAGCCATGCATTCTGAGCCACAGTGCTCACATTTTCCTTGCACTGTTATTAAAATTAAGTAACAGTAATGTGGAATCATCTACAGAATATCACCCCGGGAGCTGATTGGAATTCAGTGTCTTGCTGAAGGACACTTCAGCAGAGCAGATGGCAGCCAAACAGGTGGTCTCTCCAATCACCAGGGCACCCTGCCTCCCTCAAATGTTGGCTTTGGTAATGGCTGGGGGAAACAGAAAAGAAGGAGGGATGGGACTTTGGCTAACGGGCCCAGAAATGACATTTTGGTGCTAACTCTGAGCTGCTGCTGGTCTGACCTCAAAAGAAGCAGTGGCAGCAGCGAGCCAAAGTAAACTGGGACCTGAGCAGCGGTGTCTGGGATGCCTGAGGAAAGGCAAGAAACGTCAGTGTGCCCACAATTCTCACTGTCTAATGGCTAACTGACTAATCCCTGATATTCCTCCATGATCTAAACCTGCAGCCCTCTGCAGCATTAGAACACTGTGGCATTGTGTCCCTGTTCTTAAGGAGTCTGTGATTCATATATTGGCAGTGCTTTTTGGATCCCTATGCTGTATTCTTCTCATCCTCGGTACTGTGGTGTGTTTCATCATTTCAAGACCAAACTGGTCTCTTTGTCTGATTGTTTATGTAAAGGATTTTGTCTGTGATACTTTTACAGCCAATAAGTCATTGGTGTCAATCAAGGGCACGGGCTGCAGGAAACCAACACTTTGATAATATTATATTTGTTTGTTTGACAAATCTTGCTATTGTAGTCATTAATATGGAATTTATGTGTTACCAGCATTTCACAGACTTGGAAAATGAATTTGGCAGTATTATAAAATTCACTATTGATTACACACATTGGGTCTTTGTGCTGGATATGACAGCATTACTGTGTAATGCTACAATAGTGCTCTCTACTGGCAAAAGCTGGGAAGATTGTAATTGTCCTCAGTCTTCTACACAACAAAGTTGATTTTTTGCTTATTTATTTAAACAATACTTCACCATGAAATTATTTTTATTCTGTTTTCATTATTATTCTTATACTAGCACTTGGCTTTTAAAAATGGACTTGCCTTTTTATTTTTAATACAGTTTTGACAGCTTTCATATGAAAATGTACATCATCTTGTCATTTTGTAGGACTTCAAAAGTTTTTGATCTGACCCCTTTCTATTCTGTCTCTCCAGGTCTCCTTTATGCTGGTGCTAAATCAGTGGTTCACGATGAAAGTGAAGAGATGAGCCTGCAGCAAGGAGCCCTGTCCCTGCAGTTCCTGCCACTGGAAGTTTACTGATTCATACGATCCGGAGGACCATGCCCCTGTCTCCCAGATAACACTTCTGAGGACCAGGCCTTCACAGCACGCCTTGTGCACCATGGCAGGAGAGACTCAGCGTACGAACGCTGTCAAAGAGCTGGACGCTGAGTCCAAACTGCAGGATGAGGGGACGACGCTGGAGCAGCAGAGTGACAAAACCACAAAGGAGTCTTCAGAGCACTTTTCAGGCACAGGCACTGAGGCCAAGGCCGGCAGCAGAGGGGCCAAGATTGAAAAACTAGAGAAGGAAAGGGACTATACTCAGCAGCGTGAGGCTGTTATACGGCCACAGCAAGCAGGAAAGATTGACTTCAGGTCACTGCAGAACAGAACAAAATTTGCCACTGACAGGACTTGGCCAAGTGGCAAAGGCAGCCCCCAGTCCCCAAGCGGAAAAGGCCGCAGCCGAGAGAAAGGCAAGCGGTCAGGAAAGTCAGAGCGTGGCAATCCTCAGCAGCTGTACAGACTCAGCATCACAAATCCACGCTCCAACCCCACCATTGGTATTGCCTACCCACAGCAGAAGGTCTCGCCACCCAAGAAGCTGGAGGCCAGTCGTGGCCCAGTCTCGGGCAGCTACAGGTTCCACGTGCCCAGTATACCAGAAAGAGAGGCTGAGCTGCAGCAAGAGGAGCTCAACTACAGCCGCTGCTTCCAGGAAGCCTCCTCCAACCTTACCTCCCCAAGCTATACCTCACAGGCACTTGGTTCATCAGGTGGAACCTCCACCCACCAACATCCACCCCTGTCTCATCAGCAGCAGCCAGCCCCAATGGAGAACAACAGTGCACAGCCTGGCAGCCAGCTGCTCTTGGCAGACTTTCAGTTGAGTGGCTCTAACGCATGGCAGTCTCCCGAAAGGACTTTCAATGGTACCAACTATGGGATCCCATCCCAAAAATCCACAGCCCTCACAGAGACCAATAAGGCAAGTGCCTTTGTGCCTGGTCCATTTCAATATGGATATCAGTTTCTGGAAGAATCAGCGTCTGACTCTTTTCCCTGTGAACAGAACCCCCAGTCCCAAGATTTTACAGACTCCTCCCTAGGTTCTGTTCATGTGGCCCACAACTCTTTTTCCTTTACATCTGGAGAGGGCCAAGACATTGCTCAAAACAACACTCAGTTCAGTAATGAGCAGCAGCCAGAGGATAGAGCCTCTTATCCCCATCCCCCCCAGTCACAGTATATTCAAGTTCCACAAGGGGCATCTTCCTCTATGCACTGTCCTAGAAGTCTGATTGAGGACTCAGCTAGTAGTGACAGCTCTGGCTCCAGCTCACAGCAGTCAGAGCAGGGGAAGGGTGCCCCACCAGAGAGCACCGAGGCTTTTGGACAGGCAGACAGTAGTGATGCAGCCATCACTGCGGGAAGTAAGAGGAGCTGCCATCCCAAAGACACGGCTGCCAACCAGAGAACACTCATGCAAGGAAGTGTGCACCATACAAGAAATATTGCACAAGGTCCAAACTCCCAAATGCACTTTCCGAACAAAACATACAACAGCCCTCCACTCAGTAACATTCACATAGGCTCAGTGGCTTTTGATAAAAGCATCAACAACAAAGTTCACAATAGGTTACCACACTCATGGGAGGGACCTAATAAGACATACTCACCAGCTGATCAAAACACAAGTCCGTATGCTGATATGAATGATAAGTTTCAGTTTCAGAACCAGCCAGCACTTGACCAGAGGCCCAATTCATCTAAAAATGGCAGAATGCCCTGGCAGCAGATACGCCTAACCTCTGCTGTGCCCAGCCAAAACAGAATTGAGTTATCTAGGCAAATAAGCAACCAAAAATTGGCTTACATGGTTTCCCCCTCTGACTGGCAAGATGATAGTAAATCACATAAAAATGGCTCCCTGAAAAGCCCCAGCTCATTTCAGAATAATAGAACCAGTGAAGGTTTTTCTAACCAAAGGCAGGAAACTGTCAAACACAGCAGTAGTACATCTTTTAAAGTAGAGATGAGCCATGCACAAGTCTGTGAGTCCAAAAATAAAGCTGTATATTTTGGACTAAACCAATCTCTTCCGGGGGCACCTTCAAGAAACTATAGCTATCCACCATTACAAGTTCCACCTATGGGTCTTATGATGGTGTCACCTTATGAATCCCCCTTGCCTTCCCCAGTCCATAATCCCACATCTAGCAGTACTTGTTCTTCCCTGTCCCCAGCATCCACCAGCCCCGTTAACCTCAGTTCAGAGGATAGTCAGATGTCAAAGGCAGGTCCCCCACACCCATTCTATCACCAGCACCAAGCCAAAACTCAGTTAGCTTCAGATCACCTAAGCACAAACCCTCACCAGTTTCACTCTGATGCCTCCCGTAACCTTCCTTATGTGCCGGACAGAGCCAAAGAAGACATGATGAGCTACCTACAAAGCAATGTACATCCAAAGACTACTGTGGATGGAAGTAAGGGTTATATGGATAGTTTCGGGGTAGATCATCACCAGCCTCCACCACCATACTCTGCACATCAGCTGTTAGCCACTTCTTTAGCCACAGCAAATCTTGACCAGCTAGATGTGCTTCTGACATGTAAGCAATGTGATCAGAATTTCAACAATCTGGCCTCATTTCTAGGCCATAAGCAATACTGTGCTCAGCATGCGTTTGCACAAAACGACCTCAAAGACATATCAAAGATGGAGGACAGAAAATTCCAGACAGAACTGTCGAAAGCTGCATCATCTGGGTCTAGTGTGTCTGTGCCAAGGTGCCCATCTGAACTTCATCTCTCTCTGTTGGGCCTCAATAAAAATGGAGAGCTGATAACTGACAGTGAAACAAAGGCAGACAACAAGGATGACCCAATGAAACTCAGCTTGTTTTCTGGCTCTGGCAACCTTCCTGTCCCTCTCCCTGAATTGGAAATGGAGGATGCCAAGTTAGACAGCCTAATCACAGAAGCCTTGAATGGACTTGGATATCAGTCAGACAACGCAGAAATAGACAGCAGCTTCATAGATGCATTTGCTGATGATGACCTCACCACTGTCAAAGCAACTTCAAACAAACAATCTTTGAAAACCAAAGAATCCATGGTCTTTGAGACTAAAAGTAAACAAGCAACAGATGATGACAGGACTCTAACACAAGGAAAGTATCTCTATGACTCTGATGTTGAGAGCCCTGAAACAGATAAACAGTACACAGAAAGCAAACTTGAGAAAATATCTCTGAACTTGGAACAAGATGAGAAAATTAAGATCAAAAAAGAAGTTTCTCATAAAAATTCAAGATTTGCCTCAGGGGGGAAGACGAGGGAACAAGACAGCAAAGTAAAAGAGGCAAGGAAACTATGCAAGAGTGAGGATGAAAACACAAGTGCTCCAAGATTTCTCTTATCCAGCAAGTTTTCCGAACGTTGTGGTGTTAAAAGCTTTCAGGACAGCTCTGCACTTAGAGGGTCAACCCCCTCCCAGGCTTCCACATCCCCAACCTCAAGAACTGCAATAAAAGAAAATAAAAGGAAAAGAACTGGTGGGGGCACCTGGAGCAAAGAGCTCATTCACAAAATAGTACAACAGAAAAATAAACTCCATAAGCTCCATGTTAAAGGCACGAAAAACCTCCAGTTCTCCCTGGTAATGGAAAGACTGACTCCCACTGTACAGAACCCCGCATTCGGAGAATACGACTATGTTTCAGATTCAGATGATGAGTGTGAGCCCGTAAAGATAGCAAGCCAAGGCCGCCTGAGCCAAAGTAGTCGGTGCAAATACACATACACTAAAGAGTGCAAATGGAGAGCAAGGAGTGAGAGAGACCAGGCTGCATGGAGACATGAGTCAAAGGAGTGTTTTGAAGTGAAGAAGAGTGAAGAGGTTTCCCTCTCCCCTGAGAAACCCAGCTCTCACCAGAGACTCAGGAGGAGGGGAAGCAGGTCATCCACTAGCAGTGAACTCAGCACATCTGTGAGTGTTTCCAGCGATAGTATCAACAGCCCCAAAAGCACTGACCGCACTGACTCAGACTGTGAGAAGAAGATGGAGATCAAGAGGAAAGAGTCTCCGGAGCAGAAAATCTATGAAAGGTCTTCGCCTCAAAAGTTGTGTAAAGAGTCCAGCACACTTGCACTGACATTCACTAAATCTGTCAAGAAGTATAATACTGATAAACCTGCCTTGTCTGATAACAAAGACAATGCAGAGACCCCAAAGAGCTGTCATTCAAATCCAGACGATGCTGATCCGCTGTCATCCTCACATAAATCAAGAAATGCAGTCAAAAACGTTGAAAAATGCAGAGGCTCACATGCAATATCAAGAGACAAGCTGGATTTGTATAGCAAAGAAACTGGCACAGCAGTTACTTCTGACAGAAACACCACACAGAGAATAGACAATATATGCTCTAAAGAAGAATCGGCACAATCTAGCAGTACAGATATCAAGCAACTACAGTTTGACTCACGCTCCCCTACCATCAACAAAGAAAAGGTTTTTAATAATGAGACAAACACAAAGGCAAAATCTACAGGCAAAAGAAGAGATAGTGAGGGCACCCAAGCTGCACAGCCAAAGCTATCAGACAGTACCACATTTGAAAAACAGAGTGACAATGTTTGCATGACGAAAGAGGCAATTACTTTAGTCAATGACTTAGACCCCAAGTCTGCATCTCTTTGCACCTCTTTGATGAATGAGGTATGCCTCTCCCCAACTGAAACCCAGAGCCCATTAATACAGAAAGACACATCCCACCTCTTGCCCTACCCTCTGGACCAGGAACAAGGGCTCATGAAATCCCCACTTTCATTTGACACCTCTTCAATGTTTGGGGACCTCACAGGATTTGACAATGGCCTTTACTCCGACATGCCGATGCAGAAGGAAGGTTTCAGTTCAATAGAGAATACAACTGATAAGAAGGAAGACTTTGTATCATCCTTCTCTCCTTTTCTGGAACAAAGAGACTGGGGCCTTATGGTGGATGTTAGCTCAGTGCTACCAGATGAGATATCTCAATACAAAGCCAACTCTGAGAAATCAAATGAAAAGAAATCAGATTATAATCATGTTCCTTTGTCTCTGCCAGAAAAAATAATGGACTACAGTACGAATCTCAACAGCTGTGCATCAGAGGATGAACTAGAGATAAAAAGAATTGTGAATGAACTTGAAAACCAGCTCCAGACAACTAAATTGGAAAGCCCACCATTACTAGCTGACAGTGACCCCAAGCAGTTGCAAATGAGCAAGTTTTCTCCTTTACGCCTGGGAGATGAATCAGAGAATGAAGGCACAGATCTGGATATCAGATGCCCTGGGCAAACCATAGATGTGCCAGTGGCTAGCATGCCATCAGAACATTTCACTGAGCCAGGCCTCCCCTGGTCCAGTCCATTCCAGTTTGAGTTGATGGGTGGACACCATAGCCCCCACACTCCAACCCACAATGAACCAGGGCCCCTTGAACATTTTACTGAAAAAGAGGATGTCACACCAAATTTGATATCGACGGTCTCACACATTGAACACCCTCAGCTGCACCCTGACCAAAAATCAGAGGACACAGATGTGGAAAATGCAACTCCCATAGAAACAAAGGAGGAGATATTAGAAAAGAAAAGATATGCTGAAAACCTGATGAAAAGCCTAGAGGTGATTTCAGATTCCATATTTAAAAAAGAACCTATTATTTTGGAACAGGGAGAGCTGAATGTCACCTCTCTCAAAAGTCAACAACATCTAGAAATTGAATGTCATGCGGCTGATGCAGTTGAGAGAGAAGATCACAGTGAAAAAGAAGCAATTACGGAAAAGGAGAGTATATTATCACCCCCAAATATCAATGAGCAGAAGGATGATATTGAATTCATTTTGAATGAGTCACAGTCATCTCTCTCTAACAGCATTGACCCTGCAGTCGATGGAAACCAGCCAATTTTATTGCAGCCAAGTGAGCCCACAGAAAACAATGATAGCAGGGTAGAGACTAAAGTCATATCAGTTGAGAGGGATATTCCTGAGGTTAGTGATATGAATGAGTCTGCTCACTGCTCAAATATGAAGACGCATGACTCTCGTGTGGCTGAGGAGACCTGTGGGAACAGTAATGCAGAGGACAACTTAAACAAACTCTTCAAAAACAATACTGACACTCCAGAACATTCTACCATAAATGGACACGAGGAAGTAAAGGCAGTGAAGGGAATCACTGGTCAAGCTTCACCAAAAGCTCCGCCAGACACCAGTCTGAACATGGGTGTGATCATGGAAGATGTGGTGGAACAAAAGTCTAAAGACTTTTGTTTATCACCTGCTGGTGAATTGAAAGTGGAGCACTCAGAGAATGTGAGGGAGGAAAATGAAATGGCGGTGGACATAACCAAACCAAATGACTTGATTGAACTTGCTGCTCCTCAAAATTGTTGCCCTACTGATATTTACAGTGCTGGTCAAACAACTAACATCTCAATGGAGATTGTCACCACAGATAGGCCTTGCAGTCCAATACTGATGGAAACCAGTATAGAGTGCACTAGTCACTGCTCACCCTCTCAAGGTACTCAATCCACAGGAGAAAGCAGTCTGTTGATCCTTTCACAGTCTGACGGTATCCTGAATAGTCATGCCAGCAAAGTTACTCCATTAAATGACAAACCAAAAACTGAAACAGGTCTTGCTTTTGATGACAGCATTCAAAAACAAGAAGCAGAGATTTCAAACATAACGAACATTGAAGAACATCTTCCTGTTCATCTCATGGCAAGTCACCAGAATTCCACATGCAGAGGGGATATGGAGAAAAGTCAGGGTCTACATGTTGCTCCACCAACCAGCCCTATATTTTCAGCTTCTCCTCACACATCCTTAGAGAAATCAGACACACAAGAGGAGCCGTGTCAGTCACAAAGCAAATACAATAATGTAAACAATGACCAAGGATCGATTCAAAATATGAAATCCCCCGATACCAAAGATGATAACCAGCAGATGATAACAGCAGAGATAGGATATTCTTTGATAAGCCCACCTCACCTGGACCTGGGAATCACAGAGTGTAAAATTCCCAGCACTGAAGGTACTATCCTTTCTC
Organism: Neoniphon sammara; assembly: GCA_900302535.1. Classification (NCBI taxonomy): domain Eukaryota; kingdom Metazoa; phylum Chordata; class Actinopteri; order Holocentriformes; family Holocentridae; genus Neoniphon; species Neoniphon sammara. The sequence continues at coordinate 10,850 of OMKZ01024666.1, forward strand.
CACTTCCTGCAACCAGCACAGCAGATCCATCAGAGGCGTCAGAGAGCCTTGCAAAGCAAGACTCATTGTATGATTTCAAGCTTAGCCCCCTGAACTACAGCGGCATCTCAGATGGCCCTCCACAACTGAATCAATATAACTACATCCCCATTTCACCGCCCAATAAAGGTGAAGAGAAGCCAGACATCAAGCAGAGTCCTAGAGATGATTGTGAAACATGTGACCTCAGCGTTGACCCTGCACTGATTTTCAACAAAACTGCAACAGTCATCGACACAGAGATACCACTGAACTCAGACCCTGCAACTAAACTTAGTTTAACAGATGAAGCTTTGGACAGTAGCAGCATTCAGGAGAGCATGAAATTCACATGCATTGCATTAGGTCTCCCACCTCAGATCAAAAGCAATGATTCCTCAACTGACAATGTAAAGAAGGATTTGGATGTTTGCCCTAATCCGCTTGAATCTGTTGAATATTTGCATATTCATGCTGACCTTGTGAGAAAGGTTGAATCAGAGAATTTAGATATTTATGAGGCTCCCTGTGAGAAGGATGCCACAATTCTCAGAAAAGACATTTCAGATGGTCCGCCCACTCCTAAGCCAGTCATCATCTGTGAAAATGAACAAATGCCTCCACCACCAGACTCATCAGAGAAACAACCAACAATAGAGACTGGCCAGAGTTCAACAACCCACCAAGTACAAGAAGAAATATCACAAAAAAAGACAAGTGTTCAGAACAACACTCAACAGGGAAAGGTACTCTGTGAAATCTGTTCCATGTGTTTCAGGACTGTGCCAGGGTTAAAGAGACATAAGGCCATGAAACATTTGGTCAGAGCAGAAAAACACACTGTCCTGGAAAGCACAACATCAAGCCATCAAGGGAGTCTACTTATTTACGAAGCACCACAGACTTCAGAGAAAGGACATAAAGATGATTCACGGACCGGTTTTCCAGCAAAAATAGATGGGATGTCTGAGACTCTCCATCCTGAGACAAGTAACATTCTCACATCTAAAGCGGCAGAGACTGACTTAGTTCGGGAGGGAATCGCAGCTGAAACAAGTACATCAGTGTCAGTGGATGAAATAGGCCACCAAAATCCTCTCCTGCCAACAAAGGCAAAGAAGAATAACAAAGCCAGGAAGAACAGAAATAGTGAGGTAAACATAAAGCCTGACCCTTTCTCTGATGAACTTCTAAATATGTTAAAAACAGATATTCTACAAGCTATAACTCCTGAATTCCAAAACCGTGGACTGCAAGAGCACTGCAAATCTCCTGAGGACCAGGTGAAAATCAATAAGCATCTTAACAATGATGTTACCGAAACGGACGAATTCTCTATCCCTGCTGCTTCAAACTGTGGCTTTGAAGATATACCCAGATCTCCAACAAAAGAGACTAATGTACTCAATGAAACTGTGGAATTAAATCAAAACAACACTGGCATGGAAGAGATAAAATGTACAAGTATGGCAGAGATGGCAAATGGGGAAGCAGACGTATGTATGGACATTACCAAAGATTGCGGTGCATGTGTAGATAAGGATATTAGCAGAGAATGTGATGAGTCCAGAGAAAATGTGTATGCTGCAGAAGAGATTTGTGAACAGAAAGGATCAGAGGAAAGTCTCACCAAAGAAATTCTTAGAAAAGTGGCAGGTGACATAAAGTGTGAGAAAAGCAGCAGCCCTGCTGATGAGGTACATCCTCTCTCCTGCTTGAACCCTCTCAGTCCTCCTGGCATAAGTCCTGATCTGAAGGCTTTACTCGACGATGACACCACATTCTCGCAGCTGTTCCCCAGAGATGAGGAGGCAAAAAGGAAAAAGTGCCCACGGGTTTACAGCAAGAGAAACAAAAGACAGAAACTAACACCTAATCCACATCTGACTCAAGACTACCCTCCTCCTGAAATGTTTATGCAAAATAATGAGCAGTACATAGAAAACCAAGCAGAGCAAACATTCAGCAATAATCAAAACAACCACTGTGAATATGAGACAATATCTATTGATGATGCGATCATGTTGAATATGTGCCATAACAGCACCTTGAAGAGTGATGCCAAGTCATTATCAGAAATTAAACAAGGCATTAATGATCATGATGACATCACTGAGAATACTGATGAACTAGGCAGCAACATCTTAAATCCACTTGAGAGTACAATTGATAAATCTTCAATAGAATGGAGTGGCTCCAATGACTTTAATAGTTTGACTGCAGACCCAGTGGTGTCCTCCGACCCAAGCTCGTGTAAACCAGAAATGCCAACCGCACCTTGTCCCATGCCGCTTCCCTCTGCCTCTTACCCTGTGGAGCCATGTGTCACAGACAACGTACCAAATTTCCACAGCATCGACATTCAAAACATCAACACTACATTTCAGCTTCCTGAGATCCAGTTCTTTGACTCGAATAAAGATATCTCAGTGGCTCCTCCCATCGCAGCTGTTGACATAGAGAACCGAGATGTTGAAAAGTCTAAGAAACTAACAGAACGACGAGGCAGGAAACGGCAAGATGGCAGCATAAAGGTCAAAGATAAGCAGTACAAGTGCAAGGTATGCTTCACTTGGTTCCTCACCTTGGGGGAGCTAAACTTTCATAAGCTATCCCATAACCCCTCTCCACCCCCGACCTGCTACATGTGTGTGCAGCGCAAGTTCAGCTCCAGGGAACAATTGAGGGACCATTTGAGGGAGAAACATGCCAAGAACAAGACAGGTATCTGGACCTGTGGAATGTGCTTGAAGGAGATATCAGATGTGTGGATGTACAACGAACACTTACGAGAGCATGCCACCCAGTTTGCCCGGAAGGGCCAGACACAGGGCTCCATGCTAGGCATTCCAGGCTGCTTCATGCAGGAGACAGCTGTGAAAAACTTTATCACTTCAATCATGCAGCACCGCCCCAACAAAACCAACAGAGAGTCCAGTAAAGCCACTAAAGAACAAGACAAGGCTGTGCCTACAGACAGCACTGTGGGAGATGGGAAAACTACAGATGGGGTTGAGCCAAAACTTCACAAAGCCAAAAGCAGCAATGGAACAAGTGGGAAGCAGAGCACATTAACACCACTGGAGGTCCTCCACAAAACAGAGACTCCTAAAAGTGTGGAGATGCATCCCAACTGCAAAGACCCCTCAAGAGACTGCCACCACTGTGGCAAACAATTCCCCAAGCCATTCAAACTTCAGAGACATTTAGTGGTTCATAATTTGGAGAAGATTTTCCTGTGTCACAAATGCCCAGTCTCCTATCAGGAGGCCCAGGAACTAAAAGACCACCTGAAGAGAGCACACGAAGAGGTGGACGAGCTGGATTCAAAGCACACCACCCTCTACACTTGTGAGCTCTGTGCTGATGTCATGCATGTGATTAAAAAATCTTTCATCTGTAGCACCTGTAACTATACGTTCTCCAAGAAGGAACAATTTGATCGTCACATGGAAAAACATCTGTCAGGGGGGAACAAAATTTTCAAATTCAGAGGTGTTCTGAGACCTGTCAAAGCATCTGCCTCAAAAGAGGATGAATGTGATTTGCCTGCAAGTAAGAAGAGGAAAATTCTCACTGACACTCTGCAGGAGAATAGTTCAGACAGTGGTATTGCCAGCATAGTTTCACTGCACCTAAATCAGAACTCAGAAACGCAGTCTTCCAAACCCACTGTATCCACAGCAGATGACTCCACACAGACCAATGCAAATGAATATCGCAATGATGCAAACAATACCAGTGTAAAGACTGAGGACATTGCTGAGGATTACTCTGATCTACTCGTGGAGCTGGAGCAATGTACATTTAATGTGGGCTCTTCAGAGTCAACTACACCCAAAAAAGAGGAAATTGATCCAACTCCCTCACCAAACATTGATAAAGAGGGTTACGGGAAATCAGTTACTGAACCATGTGATGTGAAGGAGGAGGATGAGTCCATCAGCATTAGAGCAGAGACAACCTTACAATGGTTAGCCTCTAAAGATAGTAATAAAATAGGGGATGAGGGGGTTAAAACCACGCAAGGTTCTGCTGAAAGTAGCACAGCTAACACTGAAGAGAAAAGAGATTTAGTTCCACCTAGTGATGATACTTTTGCCAGCTTTAGAGAGAGTGAAATAATTTCAAATGTACCTGAGTCAGCAAAGCATGAATTAGCTGCTAATATGATGGACCAACAGAGAGAGGATGAGCAGGGGCAAAACACACCTAAAGCTCACAACAATGACAGCAAACAGCAAACTTTGCCATGTAGCAATGCTGAGCAGCAAAGTAGCAGTCAGATGAATGACAAAATTTCCCTGGCCAAAACAAGTGATAACACCAAAAACAGCACCACCTCTAGCAATTCAAGAGGTACAGAATCAACACCTGTCTTACACTCAAAGGTACCCCTCCATGCTTCTGTCTCAAATGAGGACAGAGAGTCTCTGAGACAACAGAAGAAGAGGAAAGAGATAAAGTCGCCCCACAGCCTGCAAAGGGTTTCCTCACCAGCAACACGTGAGAACTTTGTTGTTGATGCAAGGGCCAAAAAGAAATTTCGTCCCAGCAAGTGTGAGAGCCCTTCTTTGCAAAGAAAGTCAGATGGACCCAATGACTACCCTGTGCTCTCCTCAGTACGGGACGACGTTGTTAGCAACAAAATAGTGTCCAAGTGTAAGACTGCAAACTTGGGTTTGCAATCAAAGAGAACTTTGCTTGATAACTGCACACCAAAGAAAGCAGAGATTGTGACGCATCTTAATGGGGATTACAAAGCCAAAAAGGGACCTCTGGGACGTCCTTTGCATTCCCCAGTTTCTAAAGTGTCAGCAGTTCCCATGAACAATTCCTTGAATAAGTCTAGGCCAAAGTTGGGGGTTAGGTCAATGGAAAGCCATTCCTACCGGACGGCAGAATCCCAGAACCACCTCCTAAGCCAGCTATTTGGCCAAAAACTTACTAGCTTTAAGATTCCTTTAAGGAAGGACACATCAGAATCCATTAACTGAAAGGGGTTTGAGGAATCTGTGAAAAAGAGACTGTAAATTTCACAATTACAAATGATCAAGACAATTCATTATGATGAATGAGATTGCACAGCTCTTTTCTGTGAAATGCTATTCTAAATACTTATGTAGTCACTTTATGTCTTCTTTTGTAAAGGTGTTTTTATTACACAAATGTGAGGACTAATGGCAGATATGAATTTTGGGTCAACAATGAATATGCTAGTTGGGCAAATCATTGATTTTTCTGCTATTCCTTTGTTGGATATTATCCGTTTCAGAGATTATATTTCATTCACATAAAGGAAAGAAAAAAAAGAATACTTGAAAGTACAGAAAAATATTTTTTTTCCAAGAAATGCATGTTAGTTTTGCATTCACAACATGATTTTACAAGTTATTGTTTTTGTTTTTGTTTTTTTGTTTTTGTTTTTTTGCAACAGGACCAAATGACATCATAACTGACCTGGACTATTGTCTGTGCACCTTTTGTACATGCTTCAAAAAATATTCATTTTGTACTCTTTTTACTTTACTGTAATGCATTGACATTCATTGTATTAGCCTCTTGTATAAACATTAACTGGTGCTACATTATGTTTTATTGTAATGTGAATGCCAATGTCCTCAGAAGGGAACATGAGATCTGTAGCAGTTACATTCATAGAACTGTTCTTACTGGTTCTCTGTAGTTTCTTAAAAATGGTAAAGATACTGTGTAAACCATCCACGTAGTTCATATGTAGGTTGATAGAAAACAAAATTAGGAAAGCTTCCGTTGCATAAACTCAGGTTCATAAAAGGACACATCACAGTCCTGAGACCTGTATTCGGAGTTCCTCCCATGCACTGATATTACCACACACAAATCACAAACTCAATCATCTGTGTCTGTACTCCAACTGTTTAATTATGAATAGTATTTACTAGGACAAAAAAGGTGCTTTATCTTGTTTATACTGTATGTATCTTATATTGTATAATATTTTAGGTAGATTATTTTCTGGTGTAATGCTTAATGTCAAAGTTTTATTTTAATAATGTGCAAAAGAATCAAAGAGTGAGAAGAAAGGGAAATGCAATATCTCTTGCAGGATGTAAAGTGGTTCACTAAGTGCCTCTTTTAAAGTTGGTTATTAAAGATCTGTATTGGTCTCTCCCTGCTCATGTCTTCCTTTGTTCATGACATCTTTTGCAAATGTTCCAACTCCCATCCCTGTGGACTTCTGCTGTCACCACACACATCAAACATTGGAAGCAGTGGAGGCTGTTTGTGCCTGGAGGCAAAAGCAGGTGCACACACAACCATAACAAAGTCTGACTCATTTTTCTCGGCTCAGCACTTCAATGAGCTAACTCATCATCTGAAAGATGAGCATAAATGTATCTTTACTACAGGGAGACATTAAAAAGAAGACAGTTACATTTATCAAACTATATGTAAGTCTTGCAGAACAATGTAGAGCAGGCAGTAGCGAATTCCCACTTCTATCATGCTTCTATCATGTTGCTCTCTCACCATGTGTAAAATGGCTTCTATTCCTACATGAGCATATTTCATCATCACATAGGAATAAAAAGCCATAGTACACAGCGGTAGACATGTAGAAACACCGGGCGTGGATGTGAGGAGGAGCGATGATCTCACATCATCCACTACATTGCCCACAGACCTGAGAAAAGGGGGGAGATAAGAATAGAGGACAATAGATTGAGGTAGGCGGCAAAAGTAGGTAGACAAGGAAGAAAGCAAAGATTTTATTTTCTCACTCAAGGACTCAAGCTCAAGTTCTGAGCTGCTGGGGAATACAATAAAATGTTTTGTGACAGCGGTAGAATGTCTTCCTCTCATTCAGACTAGGAGCATGTGGATACTCTACAATGCTGTAGTCTTGATAGCTTGAACTAAACAAAGAGGATCACAGTATGAGGATGGAGTACCATCTAGGGTGAAGTCAGGCAAATTGGACCACTTTTTGGTAATTTGTCTTAAAACCACCAAAATAAGGAGCAACTGCCACATTTTTTATTCTTATTTTTATGTTATTTTTTTACAAAGTCAGGTCTCCACTATAATTCTGAGTACAAATATGTAAAAATGAATGCATAAGCCCTAGAACTACTCAAGTCTCTTCTGAGGGTATTAAACCGTGATCATGTAAAATGGGCCTCTAGTTTGGCTAAAATGGACCAGTGAAACCGAACAGGAAAATAGTCATATTAAAAATAAATGAATGAATAAATAAATAGAGGTTTCTGTTTGTTTGTGGGCAGGCTTGTGCATGTGTGTATAAGGCCCTGTCAATGTGTGTAAATTATGTGAAGGTGGATTTGAGGATGAAAACAAAGCAGTTAATAAAAAACAATTAAATTCAGTTCAACAATATCAAAAGCAGTAATAGTATAAAGCAATAACAAAAACATTCTGCACTCTATGTGTGTTTGTTTGTTTGTTTATCTGTTGTCCCTTTATAGATGCTATGAGTGGACACATAAATACAGCTACAGTAAACAGACACTATATTGATTCCAATTGGGAACATAACCAATATTATTATCAATATATTATTAAATGTTACAATATGAACATGTCATATCCAGGATTGAATCTTGAAACTTAATATTTAAATAGTGTGTAATCAGAGGAACCATTAATATATCTGCTGAAATTTATCTCATTTTTGCTGAATGTAATGGCCTGTTTCACAATAAGGTAAAATGGGCTGGCAACTAAAACTGATTCTAAAAGTGATTATTGATAATTGCACATTAATTTCAGGTGTTCATTGGCTTTCATAAGAATATATAGACCTTATTATTGAAAAGTAATATTTGGTATGTCAGGACACTCACCATGTGGTTTTCTTGACCAGTGTCCTTGTAAGGCATTATCCTGCCCATCTTAGTAACTTCATACTAGTCAGTCAGACTCATTTTAGCTGATGACAGTAGCCTAAACATTGAAAATGAATGTCATTGATCCAATGGTATTGTCATTACATAAAGGAAAAATATCCATACAAGACTAAAGTAAATATTAGTCTTTATCTTTTTTTTTTTTTTTTTTTTTTGATAATATTGGAATGAGATTCTGAATTATATTACAATTTTATGTTATTTATATTGCACGTTTCCCACAATAAATCTGTAAAGATTCATATCAATGGCAGGTGTGTGCTTTATCCACATGACTATGCTCAGTTTGATGATTGGCTAATGGGACCAGGAATAATGTTTAGGCCTCCCAGTCGAGCCTTAATGCCTGATAAAGGTCTATGACCAAAAGATCATACAAATAAATTATTGGGAGGTTATTTTTCAGTGTGTGAATATCCTTTTTTTTGTAGTTATCCTTATTTATCCTTTGCCTGAACCCAACTTGTGTTGGAAGTGCACACAGTTTCTCTTTTTTATTGTCATTACATGAATCAGGTTAAACTTCTTGTAACAACATTAATTTGAATGTAGGAGAAGCCCCACTGGGAATCACAGTGGGCCATTTGTTGTTTTAATCAAGCCACACAAGGTTTTATCAAATAGAAATTTAAAAGACACATTGAAATAGTATGTGCAATTCAGCAGTTGTGTTTGTCCAGTAATGTAGAGTAGGCTTCACACTGTTTCCAGAGTTCATACCTTAATATTGCAAAATGAAGATTTTATGTTTTAAAGGAAGGATGCCAAATTCACTGTGCACTGTAGGCATCTTGACCTGTCAGAGACTTTGATAAGTCTGAGGGCTGCCTGATGGATGCCTTTGATGACACATGGGAAGTATCAAGACATGTAAATGATGTGCCTGCAATAAATGTCAAATTGAATGGTCTAACAGAGTGCACTGACACATAGCTTCCTTATATTATTATATGTACACTCACTATGACCATCTTTCTTGTTCTGATGTGTTATTCTAATCTGTTATGTTGATATCAATTTTTAATGAAGGTTATTTTGGAACATCATTGTGACAGTCTTCTTTAGTTTTATATCATTTTTAAATTTGTCTGCCTTTTACCTCATCTTCATGGTGTCCTTGGTTTCACACGGCACCCATAATCTTCGTCCAGGTCCTCTGGTCAGAAGCTCTCTGTTGATTAAGACAAAATGAAACTAGAGATCTCAGTAATATCTGTCACAATTTAGCCCAGAATGTGTCAAACAGATCGAGCGGGAGCCCCACATACCCTACTGTCAGGCATCCTTTTATCATCTGATCTATGAGGAAATTCTCCAGAGGCACAGTCATGCAGGAGCGTGACAGGAACGCTTTGCACTTTGAAGTAGAGTGACATTATCAGTAAGTATGGCCTTGAAATAGCATCTCTTTTCTCTCTCTCACTCCATTTCCAAGTCTCCCTCCCTGTCTCATCTGATCTCCTATTTTCTTCCCTCTGTCTGTTTTCCTCTGCCGCCACCCTCACTCTCTTGCTCTTTCCTTCTTTTCTTCTCTGTTCTCCATCACCTCCTCAGTGACTCACCTTTACTTCCCATTTTGGCTTCCGTCTTTTCCCATTTTGTTCTTCCTCTTATCCCCACTTATTTTTATTTCCACTCTCCTATGTTCTTCTCCCTCGTTTCCAACTCCCTACTGATCCACCCCCCTCTGTCTCTCTCCTCTCCTCATTTTCCCTCCTCCATCTTCTCCTTACTGCCCCCCTCACCCTTCACCTACCTTTTTCCCTGCTCTCCCTCCTCATCTGCACCCTCCCTCACCTCCCCTCACCCTTCGACGCATCCACCCCCACTGTTGAGCGTGCTGTGGGCTGCCTCACAGGGAGGTCGGGAGATCAGGGGCAGATAGAGATGGGCTACTGGTCAGCGGTAATGACATAGAGGCTGAGGGGCACTCAGGTCACTTCTATTGGGATTCTGGGGATTCAGCCATCACAGATAAATAGAGAGGGATAAATAGATAGATAGATGGGGAGGGATCTGTGGCACAAGGCAAAGGAACGACCGAGCGCTCCATCTCTGAGCCCTCTCCATACGCACAGGGTGAGATCGTGATGCATTTCCATAGGGATGATATCTGAAATCATTTGTGCTCAGCACTGAGAATATGCATGAATAATTCAATATAAACAAGTTCCCCTGGTGTGAACAAAGAGGACAAAGGAATCTTTGAAATCAAGACATCAAACTAATTCTGCCTAACAACCATCAAAACACTGTCTACCTCCAAAAAAACCTCAAATGGGAGCACCGGCAATGAGAAACTACACAGGAAACACTCCCGCAAGACTGGCACCTGAAATAGGAGTCAAAGGAACTAGGGCACCGATAACATCAAAATGAATTACTAAGCAAATGAAAAGATAAAAATAAGACATGGAGGAGGAAAGATTGTAGTTTCTTAGAATATGGAACAATAAACATTAAAGCAAAGCCAGGCACACTTTGGATCCCCTAATTAATAGCCTCTTAGCAGGAAGCCATGGTCCCTTACTGCCAATGAAGCCTTTATCTACACAACCATTTGTCATTCCAGTCAGCAACAGAAAGGGAACAGGCTGTGCACAATAGCTAAAAGTACCTGTTTGATGTTCCAGGTTTGCAGAAATAAATGGGGTTGCTCTGCAGGGGCTATGCAAACAAATGAAAGTCTGTTGGCCTGTGTCTGTGATGACTGGAACAGTGCACCCAACAGCAGGTGTCTACAGAAGGGCTAGCTTAATAGATTGCACAGAAGTCATTTCAAAGATAGTTTGTTTGCCTAATTGGTGGGACACATCTCATTTCAAAGTTAGTTTGGTAGTTAATTGGTTATACATATTTGAAGGTTAAATTGTTGCCTGTAAACTATCCAAAATAAATTCCATGTAAACCTCAATATGTAATTTCATAAACGTCTTCTCTCTCCCGATCTAAAATGTTCGTTTTCCAATCTAAAATATGGGGGCAGTAAAAATGGAAAACCTACATTTCAATAATAGACTATGTTGTAAGTCAACAGATAAAAGGTAATATGGAAAATCCTCATCTTTTGATAGCAAGTTTCTTTCTTGACATTTTCAAAAGGACCAAAATGCGCATGAGGAACTACATCTGTCTTGTTGCGTATAGATCAACATGAATGGCCCTTTTTTTAAGCAAGACTGACCCTGCCAGTCACCAGACTCGCATCCCCCTACCTCTGAGACTCTGTCAGTCCCTGTACTCCCCCTTCCTTCACCACCCCTCATCACTTCTCCACAAACCTTCATCTTTCCTCCAGCCTCTACCCCCTCCACCCTCCACAAAACTCCTCTCACACCTCCACAGCGCATCCTCTCAGCCTCTCCTCCTGCTGTTTCTGTGGTTATCACAGAGAATCTAAAGGATCGGCCCTGACATTTGATGTGGCACAAAATTGGATTTCCAGTGTGATTCTCTCCCTGAGCCTCTCACAGAGTGTAATCCACGCTGTGACTAATTGAGTGGCACACCAACAGCCTGTGTTTGTAAATGGGTGGCTGGTGGTGAAATGTGTCTGCAACCTGCTCTTTTGTCTGATGGCCTGTGAGTTCATTAAACAGATAAAGGAGAGGGCACACAGAAGTCCTGGCTATGCAGGATTGTCCAATACGGAGATGCATTTTATCCTTTGTCAATGTCATCTCTTGTTGGTGCCTATTTAATCTGACCTCAGTGCTGCTGTCTGACTGCCTTTGACATCCATAACTAATCTGAGCAACAGAAAATCAATATAATCTATTTTGCTCTGTATAAAAGAGAATATATTCTCCACAGTGACTGAACATATGTGATGGGATGCATGAATTGATTAATTAACTATTAGCCATTGGCTATTGACATTAGCCCTTGTATTGAAACAAACCTGTGGTCTAAAGTGGGAAACAGAGGTGTCAAAGACATATGTAACAGGATGACTCACCATTGCTATGTCACCTGTCTGACCACCAGTATCCCACAACGCACCGCTCTAACCTGGCACATCCACTATACACGCAGAGGAATGACAATGACGCAATACACAAAAAACACTTTTCCTTATCAATAGGTTTCCTCCTCAGAAAAATCCCTACACCATAATCGCAAACCTCTGTCATGCCCTCTGCTCTGTGGACCTGGTATCTGATTTGGATTTGAATAATTGAAGCTGTTTTCCTCCCAGAGGACTGAATATAGCAGTTTCCTCTTCATTAGAAACTTTCCACTAATGCGTGTGCCCCCCTGATTTATGGTGAGTAGTCTCCTTCCACACCCCCACTAAAAATCACACATGCTGTACATACACACCCACAGAAATATACACAGACTAGAATACATTGCATACACACTCAAGTGTTTACACATCTCAATGCACGCTCACGCTCCCGAGGTTTTCTGTGACACAAAAGGCATTTTTAAACGTGATTACTATTACTTTGATCAACTGAGACACTCGCAGCATTTAAAAGCATCACAGGCAGTCAGCACATAACAAAAGGCACTAATGAATGAACTCTAAAATAGATGGTAACGTAGTATACATACCTGCAGGATTTCATTCACCATACTCTGTTTCTTGCTCTGTTTGTTTCCCTCTCTCTCTTTCTCTCACTCCCTCTCTTTCTCTCTCTCCCTCCCTCTCTCTTTCTCTCTCTCTCACCCTGTCTCTCTGTCTATATCTGGATGTGCCTGCCAGCCTGATTCTGGAGGAGCGAGTCTTCACCCTATCGAGTCGGGGACCAGGGCTCAGCTGCAGAGACTGACATCATCCCTTCCTGAGAGGAGGTTTTCCCCTCCCGCTATCTGCACCCTCCTCTCTCTCTCCCTCTCCGTCTCGCTCTCCCTCTCCCCCTCTCTCTCTCTCTCTAACTCAGCCACTCGCTCGCTCTGTACAGTAGTGTACTCCTCCTATCTCTCCGTCTCCCTCCCCTGTTCCTCTTTTGCTATCTCTCTCCATATTCTCTTTTTCATTTGCTTTCACATACTGCTGTTTTTTTCCAAAGCCATTACATTCGAGAGTCATTGCCACTGAAACTGTGACTCTATCCATAGCATTAAGTGCTAAACTAAGATACTGCTATATATGGCATCCTTTTTGTCACTCGCTGTAATCAAGTGTGTGAAACTGTCGTCACACAGGAAAGTTATCCACCAAGAGTTTTCCACTAAAGGTTTTATTAATAGATATGGCTGCCTGCAGGTGTTTCACAATTAGCTCCCTTTTCTTTTTTTTCCCCCTCTCTGCATCTCCTTTCCATCAGTGCTGATGTGCTAAAGATCAAAGATTGGATGAGGGAATCAAGACCGAAGCCTAATGGGCAGCCGGCTTTCGCCTATCCAATTCTTTTAGATCAGTGCGAATGAAAAGGGAAGGGAGCCAAGGAGAGGGAGTCTCTTTGAGTCTATTGAGATGGATGCCTGCTGTGTTGCCTGCTGTGGTGGAGATCGGTGTTGCTGTCCGTGGTGCTGATTACAGCTGAAGGAGACATCACTGTGGACAGGAGTGACCCTGCAGACCCACAGAAAATAGCCTTGAACAGAGCAGGGAGAAAAACCTGTTTCAGTTGGTGCAGAACCTTAATAAACACGCACACGCATGGGCATGCACACAAGCAGACACGAGCACACACGCATGCGTACGTGCGCGTGTATATGCACACAAACACACACACACAGACACGCAGACATACACAGACCTACATCTACCTCCCAGCCTCCTCCTCTGTCTCCCGCGGGCATTTCTCTACGTCTCAACTCATTTAGGCTTACATTCATCATTGTAAGGTAACAGTGGCAGGTGGGATTAAAATGGATTAGCCCTATTAAAGAAATGTGTGGTGCATATTACACCAAGACTCACGTACACATGGCTGTCCTCGGAACCACATGCATTTAACCGCACACATCGAACTAAATTCAGTCGTTAAAACAAACCCACATGCAGTGCTGCGTATGTTAAAACGCATTTGTCGAGATACATGCGAACACACACATACAGTATATATACGCAGCCAAGTAGATGCACAAAAGACTGGGATAAAGGTAAAGGGCTGACAAGTCAGCTTGATGTTGACATTCAAGGTGGCAGAAGGGGAGGCAGAGTAGATGCTGTATATATTGCTGCTTTTCTGCCACTCACACTGTGGACTCCTTTTTGTTGTCTTAACTCTCGTCTCAAGAGGTAGCTTTTAGAATCTCTCCTCCTTGTTTCCATAGTGACACTTTCCCTCCTTTGTGTGTGAGAGTATGTGTGTATTTCAGAGACACAGAGAGAGGAGAAAGACGGGTGTGGGGAGGGAGGG
>OMKZ01024669.1:0-12643 GCA_900302535.1 Neoniphon sammara
CACAACCATAGATAACCACATGCACATAGGTAGTCAGACTCAGACAGTATGCATGGGCAAGCATGCCAACAGCCCTAGCACACACACACATAGACATAGATGCACACACATACTGCAGAATGAAGCCAGTTTCCACCTCTGCCCTTTACCCCTCCACCCTTAGGCTGTGCACCCCCACCCCCAAGCCACAGCTCCTGGGCTTTAGACTGCAGGCTGCTGGGACCTAATTACAGTTTGTAGCCTGAAATGTTATACTTTTGAAATCAACATGGCACCAACTGTTCCCAGTGCCCTCCCCATTGAATGTTAAATTAGTGGACATTTCCAGGCAGAAGTTTTGGGTCCTCATGATTTTCGACAGCATATTTAATTAGCTGGAAGCATATGTTCTGATGAAGGTCTTGCTCTGAAAGCTCAGATGAAAAGATTGAACACACTTCTTAGTGTTTGCTAAGCGGTGTTGCATGGAGCATTTTTAGGTTCTGAGATTTGGACCGCTTCTCCCTTTGTACCCATATTACATTCTGGCTTGGTGTGCAGATTTTCTTTTTTATTTGCTGGAAGCGTAAAAACATAATCACAGGGGCTCCAGATGCCTCAGTACTAGTTCAGTTGCTGTAGACATAAAGCTTTAGCTCTTATAAATGGGGCTGCAGCTCTTAGTTGATTCTTTATCATGGGCTTTGAATGGAGACATTCAGGTTGCTGGAGCTCTGAATGCTTGTGCTGTGATGAAGCCCATGCTGTTCAGAAAAAGTGTCACTGTGAGCCCGCATCCTCTTAAATGATTGCAAGTGATTGACCAGTTAAGTTCATCTTTTTGCATTTTTGAATGTGCCAATTGTCTGACATACAAACAAACAAACAAATATAAACTCCTCACAGGTTTCTAAAACTCTAATATCATCATATTCTACGTCATAATTATCTCTTTAAAGGTTATTGGAGTTATGTTTTGTATTGTGATTGTTATGCAAGAACGTAGTGTGTGATACAAATAGGCATTAGTTTTATAGATTTTTTTTTTCCTGTGCCTGTTTGCTTTCAAATGAGGGTCCTCTGTTTGCCATTTGCCTTTAGAGGTCAGCCGCATGTGTTTCCTATCGATTTCAAACACTGTAAACAGTTCCTGACTGGCCTGTGCTGGCCATTAACAAACTTCCCCTAAAGCCTTTGTGATTTCCCTGGAAAAAATCATCAAGGACACCAGTGGTAAGAAGAAAAATGCTTTTTTTCTTGTTTTGTCCAGTTCGAATTCAGCAACAAGAGCACTGATTCCTTTGGTTTCATTCAGCAGTGGTGGGTCACCGCTGAAAGAAATTGCCTGATACATATTTTCTTTGGCATACTGTCTCATTAGTTATTGAATGCATGTAATTCAGACTTGTCAGTTTTGTAAAAGGAAGTCTATAAGGTATCTAAATGGGAGCAGTTTTTGTGAATTCCAGGACCAAAACCTAAATTGCCCCCAGCCTCCATAGTCAAAAAAAGTGGAAACACTGCACTGAACAGGAGTATTTTTAACTAGTGAAATCACTCATTATCTAGGCTATCTGTAAAGGTGAATTACAGTGCTATTCAAACCTGAATATGTGTGTTTATGAGCCAACAGTGTAGGTGAACCTGGAGGAAGATAACACATGCACAGTAGCATTTTATGAGTCTTGGATTATTAAATAGCTGCACTCTGCTTAAGGGCATGAAATAGGATAAGTGATTGTGTGAGGTGTTCTGTGTGGAGTGTGCTATATCTATTCAATATACTACAGTATCCTGATGTTTTGTATTTTTAAAATGAGTTTAGCTGAGGCTGTTGACATACTGACTCTTGAATCTCCTGAAAGTGAAACATAAGCCACTCCAAAACATGTCAGTGATCACAGCCTGGTCATTATCATCACAGCTTCCAGCCTAACAGACACAGTGTGTATTGTCAAAGGATGAGCTGCCAACTCTCTTAGCATCCCACTGTGTCCTTATCCTCACCTCCAGCTATCGGCTGCAGAGTGAGCAGATTGAAAGTAGCCCTTAACAACAAAAGTGTCTGAATGGAAAAAAAAAAAAAAAAATAGTTCAGCTACACACCAATAAGTGGACAGTGGGGAACTGAACATGACAGAATGGGGAATACAGTAGTGAATAAAAAACGTGTCATGGCTTGTCATTGTTAAAGTGTTTGATAACCCTGGGAAGGACAGGGGTATTGTGAGATGATGGTCCTATGTGGGACGCTTGATGAATCTTTTTTTTTTTGTATTGAACCTCCATTGAACTTTTTGGTATTCTCAATTTAAACCAATCATGATTCGTCCTACATATTTTCACTTCAATCCCCAGTGCTCCTTTATGGGCACTTCTCACTGCATGTGGGCCCCTCTTTGTATTTTTGTTTAATTTATACTACAAGGCAAAACTGTTTCTTATGAAACCAATCTATTGCAGATATTCTGAATACAGAAATGCAGTGTATATATCCTTGATATGTTTTTGTTCATAATAATGGTCTATTTTAAACCCATATGGCAGTTTTCTCTGTAATTTTATGCAGCTGTGGTGCTATGGGCAGTAATTCTAGTTTTGTCCCATACCTGTCACAGTTTGGGTCTAAGTTAAATCATAATATAACCATTAATTCCAAAACATTTGAATTGCACTTATTTTAGTTTCAGATAAGAGGAAGACTAAATTACAGTGTTGATTTTAATTTCACATTTTTCTTGCCGTGGTAGTAATTTCCTTGCTGTAGTGGCACATCACTGCTAAATGAATGCAGAGGAAACACTGGCATATGGACTCCTTTATTTATTGATGAAACACACTTCATAGATTGAAAGCATCAATATTGATTATAGGTCTATACTACACTAACTGGGACTGTCCAAGAAAATCTGATTTTTGTTTAGCTTTGCATGCAGATCCATCCATCAAAAAGTATTCTGCCACTTAAATATTTTCTGATGGAATATTCAATAAGCTAATGTTGACAACAAAGACAACTTGCATTTGAAACCAGTCAGAAAAATCATTGCTGTTTTCCACTAAAGTTTAGTGCCAGGAAGTAAAAACTTTATCACTGAACACTTAAAAGAGTTCCTTGGCTCTTCTGTTGCAGCTTGTTTTAAGAGACAAAGATTTGCTTATACCTTATTTTCTGTCTTCAGTGACCTTTGAACTTTTCACTGTGTGGTTTCCGTCTCTGTTCACTGAAGCTGAGCAGTGGCCTGTTCATATCCTTTTCTCTCCCCCAGATTACTTTACTTTCCTGGTATTTCCTTTTTTTATTTCTTATTTCCCCCTGCTTTTGTTGTCTGTGCCCCCGTGTGACCCTGTGCAATAGAGACTCCTCTATTAAAGAAGGGTGGAAGCTGTGTCCGTGTGTGTGTGTGTGTGTGTGTGTGTGTGTGAGAGAGAGAGAGAGAGAGAGAGAGAGAGAGAGAGAGAGAGAGATCCCTCAAGCGTAGAAGCTTTGATCTCTTTCTTCACTTCTTTCTGTGTGTCAGGACTCCAGCAAGACTCTCTGCTGACTCATCTTGTTGTGTGTGTGTGTGTGTGTGTGTGTGTGTGTGTGTGTGTGTGTGTGTGTTAAAATTAAGAAGTGTGATAATTCTCACGGCTAAATGAGTTGGATTCTTTGAACACTGTTGTCGGTTGTCAGTGGTCACAGATGTGCTTTAAACACCTGTGTTCATGAACTTGTTGGATAACTAGATATATTTATGTCATCATATTCCCATTTTGGGGGTTGTTGCAAGTCATTCTGGGAAGTGTAGGAGATCACTAAGTACATTTCAGCACGTTTCACAAAATAACTCCTGGAGTGCAACATCACAAACTGATGAATTAATTCAGTAAGAGTATTAAAGGTTGGATTTTTCCTTGAAAGATCTCTACTCGTCCCTTTCACCAGTATTTATAAGGTTTACACACCTTTGTTTGCTGTACGTTTTCTGTGTTAAAGGACATACAAATCACTGGATCCTTGCTACAAGACTCTTCAAACTTCACATCAAAGCAGGCAATTGCACAGGAAACACTATATGCACATTTCATAGAGGAATGAACTGGGAAAATCATATTTCAGCTCATAAAGGGGCCATCTTTAAGTACGCATTGTTGATGAGGTAACACATGTCAGCCAAAAGTTATCAATAATGTATGACTGGACAATGTGGCTACAGTGCATTGCATTGCATCCCTATTTTGTGGCATATGTTTCACATCCAGGTGCTGATCTGCCGTAACTACATGGGGAAC
This sequence comes from Neoniphon sammara, assembly GCA_900302535.1. Taxonomy (NCBI): domain Eukaryota; kingdom Metazoa; phylum Chordata; class Actinopteri; order Holocentriformes; family Holocentridae; genus Neoniphon; species Neoniphon sammara. The sequence goes on from OMKZ01024669.1 coordinate 4,255, forward strand.
ATGGACATGAATGAGATTGACCACTTCATGCCGAATCTGATGAAGAGAGAAGAGGATGCTGAGATCACGCCGCTGTTAACCCATGGCTCCTCCCACTTCCTGTGGATCAAACACAGCAACCTGTACCGTATCCAAACACAGATCATGTATGAAATACTTAACTAACCTTTGTAGTACCTGCTCATCAGTAGGCTTTTTTTAGTATCCTGTGTTAATGCTGCTGGAAAGGTAATATGCATCACCTACCTGACACTCGGTGTTAGGAGCAATGAAGGAAAAGCCTTCATGAATTTGTTAAAGGCTGAATCACTGTTGTGTTATATAAAACAGGCAAAGAGCGATTTATTATGAAAATCAGTTTAGGACATTTGTAGATCATTTTGTACTTGGAAAGTGTATTTCATGCAAAGGTTCCATTCATACTTACACATGTGGATTCACTAATGTGGGAGGGAATTTTCTATACTTTCCACAGCTTTTCTTCCTTCTAGAAACATTTGCATTCCTACTTGCTAATTCAGATTCACGGCCCACCCATCTTTCATGTGTATTTATGATCATATCTGCAGATGAAGAAGGCTCAATAGTATCAAGGCGATTTACAGCAGAAAACATCACATACCTGCCTGGCGTGTTTTGGTTAACAATATTCCAGCTTGAGCTGTATCTGCTTCTATAGGAAGTTCTGTGTTTCAGGTCTGCGCAGCAGGCAGCTTCTGTTTCATGTTCCATCGTATCATGCATCACAGCCAGTTGAAAAATTGAACACAGCTTCACTGTGATGTGTTATGCACTGTATATCCTCCTCTTTCTTCATCGGGAGATTGGGCAGTCAAACTTCCTCACACATTATTAATTCAGCATGATATTGCGGTTGTGAGTAAGTGGTATTCCCAATGCACTGCATTAGACAACCGAGCTGCTTTACATCCCTGTGGCCATGTTCTCAATTGCATGCAAGTGTGATGCATTCTGGAAACCTTTTCAACAATTTATTTCATTGCATTCATCTCATAACCACCCAGGGACATCTAAAGGATATTCATTCACCCATCTCTATCTTGTCTATTTCTGATTCAGAGACCAATTTGCATGTTTTTTAACTGAACTTTGCTGGTTGAATGCTTGTCACTTGTAGATCTACCGTTGTTATTTCTGAACAGTCCCTTTTTCAGTGGTGGCGATGACCAAGAAAAATGCCAATGCTGCTCTGGTGTATTCCTTCCTGTATAAAATAGTCCAGGTATGTGTTTTTTTCTCAGACTTTATTCTAAGTTGTAATTTGTCCACATTGGGAGGGAAAGCCATCATTTTACCTCCTGCTGTTTGTATCCAAAACTGGCCATCAAAGTGAATTGAATGATGTGCACATTTCATGTAGCGTGACTTCAGGTGCAGTTACAGCTCTCTTTTCATGTGAAATGAATCATTATCTCAGTATCTCACCAAGGTCTGGTGGCATTAAAATTCAGGACTGTACTTTTCATTGAGATTATTTCCATAACAGACTACAAAACCTGTTACTGTGATGATGTCACTGTCATAGTCAACTCCACCGAGCTCTGGCGGTGGGGCATTAATAAATTCTGATTGTCAGGAATGCCTACATCCATTAGCTGGCTTACCAGATACTCTGGATTTTTCAGGGTATGTAAAAGAGTTGACATACTCTTGATCGCAATCTCTCTCCTTTCAGAGGAGAGAGATTGTGCTAGTATCTCTAAAATGCTATGTCTGTGCAAAAAAAATAAAAAATACATAGTAGATATGCCTTTGTGTTTCAAAATGTCTGATATGAAACTCAGAGCTGTTACTAATTTATAATCTATTATTAAAAATCCCCAAATGGGAAAATGAAGGAGATTTTTTTTCTGTTGGAATTAAGAGGGTGTAAAGGCTGATTCAAACCTCTGTGTGGAACTGTCATTGTAGCTGCAGTGTGGTAGTGGAAGTATTATAGTTCTGCATCGGTGAGTCTCTGAGCCGATCGCTGAAATGACAGTGTCAAGTTAACAAAACATAGATTAAAAACAGAAGCGATTGTGTTTACTCTGAAGCGAGTCCACTGTCAGACACATTGGTGCTGTCCAGATGGATGTTTTGAAATATTTCTTGCCATGAATTTGGTGAGATTGGCGGCAAGGTGTCCCACAAATTAACATTTGTGAAGCTCTTCAGTTCCTGTCTTTGGTCGGCTCCTTGTTGTCTCTACCCTGAATGAGAAAATCAACCGAAACAACATGTAAGAAGCACAAAGCGGCCAAGTGGAGCAGTCACTGTTCTTGTGGTCATGCATCATCCTAGATGCAGTTACATTTTTGGACTGGTGTGTGTAACATACAGCAGCAGCCTTTGCAGGCCACACGTAGACGGTGTACCTTTGTTGGCACTTTGACGCAAAAGTACCGACTGGCCTGAAGAAGACACTTTCTTGCCTGTACACAACACAGAAAACATAAAAACACACCCACACAATTCACATAACTGTCTGAGCTTGTTTCTTTGTGTTTGTAGGTGTTTAAGGAATACTTCAAGGAACTTGAGGAGGAAAGTATCCGTGACAACTTTGTGACGGTGTATGAACTGATGGATGAAGTCATGGACTTCGGCTTTCCTCAGACCACTGACAGCAAGATCCTACAAGAGTAAGAGCACAGCTACACATGCTATTATAGACCGCCACATGATGAAATGGGGCTTGGGGGGATGATCTATCTTTGTACTGTTTTCTAGCAACAGAATCTTCCATGTAAACAGCGTTGATTTGTTTATAATCATAATTTCACTCATACAGACGTAGAATATGTTAGACACCAGTGACTATGTTGAATAAATTTATGACCTTTCAAGACATTTGGAAAGACTTAATTTTTAATGTTTACAAGCCACAATGTTTACATCCACTTGTCAGTGTAGCAGTTTAAAGAGGAAATTTCCACCCCTTCATTTGATTGACGGCCTAAGTTGCAGGCGTTTCAGGTTATAAGTATTTGGAGAGAGCAAGTACATATCAGTGCTGATAATCTTGAATCCTGTGTGGTCCCTAAGCTCTCCTCTTTACATAATGTTGTAAAATTCATCACCTCTGAAACTGTGGCATGCTCTCACATATTTAAGTATGTACTCGTGTATTTACCCACTTTACTCACTGGTGCTACTAGTGGCCACCACTGGCCTGATTAGCGTCATGTTTTGGCCGTTGGAGGAAAACTTGGGGGAATAATTCATCCTGTTGCTCTTTGACCCAAGGGTGCATGCATCATTCATTTGAAGAGGACATGTTTACCTTTGTGATAGCTTTGCTGCTTTTGCTCTCAGCGCTCAAACTGGAATATTTAAAGTTGTGTGTTGCTCAGTTCTTGTTCTCGGTCACAAACCAGCTAACCCCACCATCACTCCACCTATGTCGAATTTAAAATCTCCTTTCTTGCTCAAGTGTGTTTTTTTTTTACCCAGAATGCCAGGTTCATGTTTGGAGTTTTTGTGCAGTAGTTAAGTTTCAACATCCACTTCCAATTACAAATCTGGCTTCAGTTCTTATATTGGGGATAAAAGCACATGATGATTTTTCTTTCTTTTTTCATCATTGGCATATTGGTTGCTTTTGTTGTTTTCATTGAACAAAATACAGCCTCAGTGACTAATGCTGTAATGAATGCTGGACTTGTTTTCAGAAGTGAAGTGAATGTGCTGTGGCTGCAGCAGCTACGCTTCTTGGGCTCCTCAAGTGTTTTCTGCTTGTTGGCTTACGAGGGGTTGTTTTGCTGTTTTACCTCTTGGCTCCTGGGAGAGGCATTTGGTACCAGAAAAAGGTTCAACATTCGCTTTATAATAAGCATGCTACCACGGTAACATGGCCTCTATGTGTGGTGAATCACCTTGGCTTTTAATTAGTGTTGCCTTTTTCAATGAAACAATTCATCTTACATGGGCTATCATTTCCCTTTTTCTGTTCTGCTTAAGCCCTTTTTGGTAATATGGGGAGTGATTTTGAATTTCTCAAAATGTGTGTGTGTGTGTGTGTGTGTGTGTGTGTGTGTGTATGTGCGTGTGTGTTGTTTATGGTCTGGGGTCTGAATGGGGCTGATAATCACCAGGCTCCTATTGACACTCAAACACAATGCCACCGTCAGCTGGACACACTCGAGACTTTCAGACAGAAAAGCCCTGCTCTTCTCTTCGCCAAGGAGAGACACACACACACACACACACACACACAGAGTCATCTCTCTTGTGTATGCATACACATACACACTCACTGTGTGTCTCTCTGTCTGCAAGCTATTCCAGCTCTCCGCCCATTTCATGCTTTGGCTACCACAACAATACTGTCTTTTTCCTCTGATATTATAACACAGCCCACCTGGTGAGGGTAAGAGTGTGTGAGTGTCTGTTGGTGGGTGGCTGGATTTACTGTAAGAGACAGAGCCAGACTGTACGTGCATGTGTAGGGATGTGTATGTGTGTGTATATGTTCAAGTGTGCGTGCGTTCACGTGTGTCCATGCGTATGTTTTACGTGCTTTCTTGCGTGTGTGTGGGTGTGTGTGTTTGTTATGATTGCCATTCTTATGCTAATCTGTCAATTTGCTGCCAACCCCGCTTCCAGATCCATTCATTAGCATTTCTGAAGAGAATCAGGGCAAAACAGAACAAACATCCAAACAACAAAACAACCCGGCATCCACCCCGAGCCCACTTGTCGCCGCCTTTCATCTCTCAGCACTTTCAGGCTTTGCTGTGTGTCAACATGCATTCAGGACTCCGTAGGTGGGAGGAACTGGGACAGAAAACTGGGGAGAAAATATTGCCTCAATCAATCAATCTAAAACTTGTTTATTGAGCAGTTTTTATTGTTGCCGTTTGATGGGAAACCTTATAACTCAGCGTTTTAGCCATCAAATAAAACAGCGATTCTAGATCTTAAGAGGGACTGTTCTGTCTAATGTTCATGTATTTTTTAGATTATACAGATACGCAGTTGAATGGGCATCCTGGTCAGCATGTAAAGGGTTATCTCAGTCTCAGTTAAACTAAAAACCAAGAAAGTGAAACAGTAAAATCGAGTTTCAAGGCTTTCTTTTGACAAGTGTTATACAAGGACAGCTCAGTGGCTGTGTTCTCCATGCCTCAGGCTAGTGTTTCATTTGAACAGAATATCTCATTTTTTAAATGAGTTTGATAGATTCACAGCTGATGCATTTTTGGCTTACCCAATCACTAGTACCACCATTTTGGAGAAGGCTACAGTTTCAGTCTGCAGGGTTTTTACAGAAAGCAAGATTGATTGTTGGTTATTGCATGGTTATGGGAGTTTATGATTCGCTAACATCATATAGCAAACCATTAAAGAGCAAACATGACATCGGAAGCCATTCATGGAGGAGAAATATCACCGAAAATGAATTTAGAGGGCTTTTGCGAAAAGATAGAAAGCTTATACTAGAGAAAAAAAAATAATGAATTAATTAAATTTGGAATATCCATTTCAAAGTGATGAGGAGTTTCTAGGGTGTGTCTTTCTGTGAAAAGAGAGGAGTCTGGGGACAGCAGATCCATGTGGAACATTGGATCAGCCTGTGAGTGACTCTGGGGAAAATGTGCAGGCCTCGGGAGGAGAAGAAAGGATGAGGAAGGAAGAGGAGGATTTGGGAGGAGAGGAGAGGAGGAAAGAGGAAAGGTTAGAGGAGTGGATACAGAGGGAAGAGATGAATGAAGTAGTAAGAAGTGTAAGGTAGGGCAGAGATGAGCAGGGGTGCATAGTATTATCTCTAGAGAGGGGGCAGAGGAGTAGAGATTGCTTAAGGGGGAAATGCAGGTTGAAAATGTCTGTGTGTCTGTGTGTCAGTTGTCTGCGTGCATCTGTGTCTCCCCACCTGTCTAAGCAGTGCTAAATATGAGCGCACATTCATGTCTACATGTGTTTCAGCGATTGACGAGTTGAATGCAATACAAGATTTAGGGCGCTTTATTAATAGACTTAGCTGTCATACACTTGTTTCCTGTCCTTGTGTGTTATTATTAGCCACTCCTTCACAGTTAGTCCAAGTGTGACTTAACAGCACCAGTTCAAAATTTCTACAACCCAGGGCTCAAAGCGCTATTTGTTTGCTTGAAATTCTCATACGAATCGCCCCTGGTAATAATAATATAGACTTTTTAGCTGTTCATTTTTGACCAAGGTAATTATCATAAACTAAAACTAAACCTACCAAAAAACAAAATGAAATAAAAAATAAAAACCCCCGCATGTTAAAAAACAATATCAGAAATTAAAATTAAAATAAAACTTGTTTACTTGTAAAGCGAACTAAGCTAAAACAAAAATGTGTTAAGTTTGTCTTTTTGATTATATGTTGAAGAGAATGAATTTTGACTATTTCTTCCTGGACAGTAATAAATAATGAAAATAGATTTAAATGTTTTTTTTATTGTTCATATGACACAATATGTATCACAAAAATATACAATAAACCCATTCTGAACTTCTTTCATTATTGGTTGCATAAATAACAAGAAAGTCCTGACTATTGTGTGTGTGTGTGGCTCTGCGGTGGAAGCAGGGCCTGGGAGAAGCGAAGGGGGCAGGTGTGTGGATAAAAACACGCTGAGCCACATGATGTTTACCCAGGTCACAGCTCCCTCCTATTCTCATGACAGGTCGTTATGTGTCCCTGAACTCATCAGAGGATAGCAACTGCACACTGGTTTTCCAGCTCGCACAAGAAGAGGCTGCATAATATGTAATGAATGAATGGATGTATGGATGAACAGATAAGAAAAGAATAATCGTGTTGACAATCATAATTATAGATATAACTGAATAAACAGTATTTTATCAGCCAAAGTAAAGACCTGATGGTGTGGAGAATACAGAGTATTTTGACAGCATAGTTTAGGTTCACTCAAACTCTCATGCTGAAAGGTGAAAAGCTGAAATCTGTGATGTTTTTTAAATAATATATCATGATATCCATATGTATGGTGAGGTGTGGTTAAACTTTAAGGGCACATTTGCTGTGGCTGCAGACTCTTCACACTGTCTTATTGAGAAATTTCCAGTGTATCAGTCGGCTTGTCGGTTGGCACACGTCCTGGGTGATGGTGCCAGTCTGCTCAAAATAGGGTCATTACACCATCAACCGCATTAATGAACCACAGACACTCCAGCTGCAGTCTCAGATGCACATCCAGATAGATTAGCTAGCACTACATGGAAAATAATGTTTGGACCACCTGAGTGAAGTAATGCACAAACAGCTAGTAACTTTGAGCCTGCTGTCACCTCCGTTCACATTTTTGCAGAGTCCCATGCTAATTTGCTTTAAAATTTAAACACTTGAGTAAATAATATATTGATGTTTGTGTCACCTGGTCAGTCGATGAAATTTTCACCATGCTAGACATGAGATACTCCCTCATCTTTGCTGTAGTTTGCTGCCATGGAGTGACAACGTGCGGAAAGTTATGGGTTTCTGCTTAAATCATATTTGGAGGTGTTTAAACACTTTGTTTTTGGGAAAAAAGACCTAGTGCCCTATTTTCATACCCCTTAAGTTACCTACTACCCTGCTCATAGCACCAGAATGTGTTTTAATTTTGTCCTATCAATTATTTCAATCAATCAAACAATGGATATCTCATTTTGAATGAAAACTCTTCATTTTTGTCCTGATGCTTGTGGTCATTTCAAGAATGACAGCACGTAACACTATCAGCATAAAAACACTGAGACCACCGGCCACATCTGTCTCACTCTTCACATTTTGAGCCACTTTAACACTAATGGCAGATTTCGGAGCCAATGTTTCTAACCTCCCTCAACAAAACATCGATGATGGAATTTCTTGGGGAAGAATGATGTCAGATCCCTCTATTAAAGGTTCAAATCCTCTGAGAATCTAAGCATGTTAAAACTGGCATCTGTTAGTGCCTCCGTGCCCTCTGAAGACACTTGATGCTGGTGTTTCATTTACCAAATAAATGCTAAACAGTGCAGTATCATGCAGAGAAATGCACTTAAGTCGCACTGAGATAGCTGTTTATTATTTGTGGCAAGAGTCACAATGGGTTTGTGTAAATCCCCATATTGTAATTACATCCATGAATAACCTTTACATAACCTGGAAAACAAACTCCTTTAATTTAGTCACGCTAGAGTAACTCCAATTATTTTTAGTCATGATGTGTGATTTCAAAAAAATTTTCAACCATTCCTCAAGAGATTGGGTTCATGTTGCAAGCAAAAGACACACACACACACACACACACACACACACACACACACAGGCAGAGGTTAAAAGGGCTCTTATAAAAGCAGTAGATTAAAACCAGGATAAACAGAAGAACTGCAGAGAGACAGCTGGAGAGCTAACTACTGGGCAACAACT
>OMKZ01024675.1:0-17781 GCA_900302535.1 Neoniphon sammara
CTCCTCTCCTCTTTAGGTATCCAGCCATATCCAGGTTTTAGCCAGAAGGAAATCCAGGGAGTTTCACTCTAAACTAAAGGTAAGACTCGCCTGCCAAAGCATTAACAGGAGTGTGATTACAGTGGGACGTGTAGGGGGTGAGGCCAGTTTTTGCACGTGATCTCCAGTATATTAAAATAATCATCTGCATTTCACAACACTCTTACCACCGCTTGATATAACACAATGATGGTTCAACTTATATCCAGTTCATGAAAGCTTGTACATTTGCTTTTCCAAACATTTGGTGCCTGGTAACTCTTCCCGGGGAAAAATCCTCTCGCGCACAGGAAGTGATGACATTTCCACTTCATTTGAAATAAGGAGAAAATGAAGAACTGGGTAGTTAAAATGTGCATTATGCAAAATTGCCAGGGGTCATTTGAAGTGAGGACTGTTTTGACTCAGTTGGCCATAAACGTCCTATAAATGTCCTCACTTTAATTGACCGTCAGGAATTTTGCGTAGTGCACCTTTAACTGTAGATTTTAGGGAAATCTGTGCAGACCGGAGCATTAGTCTGCTAGCTAAGTACACAAGGGTCCAAGAGCAATCAAAATGATGTGTTCCGCACTTCCTTGTTGACTTTTCACGACGGCTGTTGGGATGCCTGTCATGGTGACTCCTGTCTCCTAGGTGTCTAAATAGCCGTCTTTAGGTTTTCTTTAAGCGTACACCCCCCTCACCCCCTCCTCCTGTTATCCTCTTACATCCTTACATGCATTTGTTCCACTCTTTCTTCTTCCCTGCTTCTCCTCATACTCTCTCCACCCTCCCGGTCCATTAATCTCTCGCTTTCTTTGTCTCCTCCTCTCTCCTTCCCTCCCTCTTTCTGCCTTTCTCTTCCTAACTGTTGGTTGTAATTACTTCATGTAACGCAACAAAGAAGTGCTTGCTGTGCGTGAGGAGCAGTTGTAGCTGCAGGAAGAAGAAAAAAAGGTCATCAGTTTTATTTTGCTATGAAATAAAAAGCAGATGGTTGAATAGAATTGTTGATGAAGACTACTTGAGTCATATCATCCAGTGTGCCACGAAGTCACTGAATCTTTTATTTGACTAATCGAGTTAGTCAGAGTTGAGTCATATGTTTTAGGAATCTTAGGAACATCTTTTTATATACACTGAGACACCGGTCTAAAGATTAGCAGTGCCAGTAAGAGCCGTAGCTCTTTCAGTTCCAACAAGCAGGATATTTTCACTTTGCTGGACAGTTGGTTGGTCTTACCAGAGTCCAGACAATATTGTTACCCTACAAGGGGAACTAAAGCCCACCCAGCCCTGCTGGAATGGATTACTGTAGAAAACAATCATTACAGTTTGTGACTTTTAGGGACTCTCAAATCTTGGTGTATGATGAAGATAGCACCTGTTTTTAATTGGGTTTACCATCCCTTTAAAGCACCACACCTCTATCCATATCAAATGACCAGATGAGAGATAACAGTAGTGGAGTGCTCTATTTGTGGTTCAGCTTTCTGTACTGTTGGATTTCCCATAGAAACATTTTTTAAGTTGTGCATGTAATATGTATTTAAGAAATTAGTTTAGATCAAGGATTTCATTAAACTCAAAGTATTTGATGTGTTGATCCACTATGATCATCTCAGTACTTGCTGTACGGTTGTGGCCTCCTCTGGTTAAGGTGGTTTCTCTCAAATCAACTTGAGTAAAACAGCCGATCAGTGATTTTTCTTTTTGTAATGACCAGCTATTGCATGGCCTGTAATTAATTTTCATTCAGCTGCTGTACTCTGCTGCTTCAAGGTTTTTGTTGCGGTTAGGTCAGCCGACGAGTTCAGACTTAAATCTGCAATACGCAACTTTCGCCTTGAGGCAGGAAAGTGTATTGTTAGTCCCGCCCTCCTCCCCCGCAGTAGGTCAAGTTCTTGCACCAATGCTTGTCACTCATCTCTTTGAGCTGTCTACCTTGAAACAACTAGTCTGAGGCATCTGTTAAAGCTTTAACAGGCAGACCATCAGCACGGGGAATCACACACACAAAACAATGCACTTATCTTCATTCTGTTTTTGAACGGGTTCTGTTTGTCACACATTTAGCTTTCCTGTACATCAGTTTCTTCCTGCCTTCAAGCACTTTTGATGCAACACCCATATGACATGTACACAGCAAGTAGTTTACACACCAAATATTGAACATCACTGAAAGCCAATTTCAGGAGAACAAACGGACTTAGGTGTGAACACACAATGTTACAGACGGTGTGACAGTGCATGTCGTCAGTGAATCAGCTTCTTCACACTGGTCGCATTCTAGATTTACACACTGATCAAGAGTTTGCTGTTTATCTGTGAGGCTCAGTTACAGTAGCTGCAGCTCTTTAATCCCTGAAAGGATGTCATTTAGCATGAGATCTTGCTGCAGGAACCTCTTGGCCCCTAAAAGTTGACACTAAACACTAAAGGTGAGGGGGCCGCACCTCTGGGCCCTAGACTGTCCGCTCTAACTAGTATAAACTGAAGCTTATACTGTTGGCCGATGATCAGCTCTATATTGGGCACTTTCACCAACCTTTTGCCATTATTACTAGAGGGAAGAATCAGCTAGGATGCAGATTACAACAACTATGATGTTTTTGTTTCCGTCAGTGTTGGGTTTTTCTTTTCAGATATCTCAGGATGATTCTTATTGTTTTTCATTACCGTTTTTCCTTTTTTTTTTGCAGTTACATCCTAGTTTTAGTTTAGGAAGAAGAGAATACAAAGGAGGCTTGTGGAAAAAAATGCCTCCATGCCTCTGTGTATCATGTGTGATGATAATGATGCTAATGTGTGTGTTTGTTCCTGTGTAGGACCAGAGTGCCAAGGAGAAGGCTCTGCAGAGCATCTCCTCCATGTCCTCAGCTCAGATCGTCTCGGCCACGGCCATACACAGCAAGCTGCTGCCTGGAATAGTACGGGCCAGCTTCCCTGGCAACGCACAGGTGACACACACACACACACACAGGCTTGAGTTGCTTATTTAGGTTCAAATAAATACAGGAAACACAAGAGCATGAATAATAACAAAGCAATAATATATTTTTGTGGTTACATATGCTGAATTTGAAGTAGCAGTGACACGCAGGGACACAAAACCCTGAACACACACATTTCATTTGTATTGTGCAGTGTGAGTCCACTGTACTTATGTGTGTGTGTGTGTGTGTGTGTGTGTGTGTGTGTGTGTGGTGTTAAGCTGTGGCAGGGGATGATTCCTGGTGGCCAGTCCAGCTCGACCACAGAAGAGTAAGTCACACTGACCATTTATACCTACATGTGCATCTAACTTGATTATTAATTTCCCTTTTTTGTGTTATTTCTTTACCACTATTCACATCAGTCCTTTTTGGTTATTATACGGTTGGCTAGTTTTAGCAAAGCAAAGTTAGTTTGCCAAAAACTCAGCATCATTACTTATTGATGATCTCCTTGTCCATTTGGATTCTCAAATTTAGTGGAAAGATTTGAAGCACTAACCCTGCCTTCACGTGCTACTGGAGTTAGCGTAAATACGAGTCGCCAACTTCAAAGAAGAGAATGAACGCCCCCTTCATAATTAGGAGCTGAGGCTTTGGGAATAATTTTGACACACGTTTTTGACTTGATGACTTTTACCATTTCATCATGGTGGAGAAAGACACGGTCACAGTGGGCGTCATTTTTCTAGACACAACTTACCTGTCACAAAGATACAAAGACGTTATGAAGATAACATAGCAGATCAAGCTGGCTAACTAGCTCCATGTTTCCGACCACAAAACACTTGAATGCGAAGACTTGATTATTACAAAAATACTGCCCTCTGACCAGCACGTGAAGGCACCATATCTGTCCTACTTTTGCCATACCATCTCTATTAGCAGCTAGCTCAATTCTAGTGAAGATTCAACCGTTTTCGGCACCAGTGCTAAAATGCTGTTACGTGGCCTGGTGATGGTGATGATGCCAGTAAATGGGGCTTGTATGGCGCTTTTATCTGACATCAGAGACACTTTGACCTCTGCTGTCCTGCTATAGATAATAGAAGACGTAGGATAGTATTCTCTGCTGTACAAGTTAGCGAGTGTATAATGTACCTAATCCTGCTCTGTCTCTCTACGCTCTCTCTCTTTCAGCATCAAGCCGTTCTCTCAGCAAGCCTACTCTGTGCAGACAGCAGGGACCACCACTATCTCAGGTGAGAGGGACCACAGTGCAGCCACCTTTTTTCTTCTAAAGTGAACAAGCAGTCCTCGCTGCTGTCATTTAGACCGCTGGCTCTCTACGGGGTGTTGCTTTGGCTCAGCGATGTGCCTCAATCAGAGCTCCGGGGTCTCCAGTGTGCCCTGCAGTTTGTCTTTCGAAGAGGTCAGAGTGGAGAAAGCGTGGAATACTGAGGTTCTTCCAGGCTCACAATAAATAGATAAAATTCAGTGCCGTTCAGCTGCTATCAGCTTAGGATTGTACGTTTTCTCCAGGTCAGATCTCTGAATACCTGGGTGTCACATGATTTTAAATGCCTTATTCCGGAAGAGTTAAGGGTAAATCAGGGAGGGTTAAAGGAACTTTTCACCCAAAAACTTTTTATCATTGACTGAGATAACAGACAACGAAGCTTCCAAAAACTGTAGCTTCTTCTGTTAGAATGGTGTTGATCACCGACTTTAACAAACATCAGCATAATCCAAGTCTTGACTCTCCATTTGGACGTTCAGTATGTCCAGAGCCAATGTACTTTCATTAAAACTTCGCTAAAGAGATCACTTCCTGAAAATGACCTCATGTACCAGCAGCTGACCGACCATCACCTTCACCAAATAGGTTTATTTAGCATTTAACATTGGTTTGGAGATACAAATGGAAAGAAAAAAATGGATTATGCTGCATGAAGAGCGATTTAAAGCAATTTAGTAACATTCAAGACAGCTCGGGGAGAGTAAATGATACAAAATGTATAGTTTTTAGGGTAAACTATTCCTTAAAGCATACTGCAGGAGTGGCAGCAATATAAAATTTATATTGCCAGAATTGGAGTCAAATTCAAAAATCTTTTCAGAAATTATAAAAATCCTCGTTTTCCTTCCCATTATCCCCCCTCCATCTTTGACATTTTGTTTTATCATTTGGCATGGCTGTGAGAGACGGTCTCCATGTAGAGGACACTGTCAGCTGTCATTTACAGTATTATAAAACTAAATGGGGGGAAAATGGAGTCAGAACGATTTTCTAACTAGACTGTATGAGTTTGAGAGTTGGCCACCCGAGGGATTGAACCACACGTCTTCATGGTTATTACCTCTTTTCATCTACTTTAGTCTTCTACTTTTCGGCGCCCTCACCTCTAGTAATGGCCTCTGTTTTATACCTTTGTAGCAAAGAGTAATGCTAGCATTACTGCCACCCCCACTGAGAAGCATGATTATACATGATGATCCTGATAATGGTGCACTGTATGTGAAGTGAGGTAAAACTCTCTCTCTCTGTGTGTGTGTGTGTGTGTGTGTGTGTCCTCCCCAGGCTATGAGCCCCCCACTGCAGCCCAAACACACAGAGAGCCGGCGTGGCAGGGTCGCTCCATCGGCACCAACAAACTACGGCTGGTCGAGTTTTCCTCTTTCCTGGAGACGCAAAGGGACCAGGAGGCTGTGAGTAGTACATACACAGACACACACACACACACACACACACACACACACACACACACACAGCATAAGTCTACCATAAGCACTCCCTATTGTCCCATAAACAGAGATGACAGATAACCCCGCAGTCGAGAACACCTTTAAAATCCTTTGTGTCTCTCCTAGTATGAATAACCTTTGTAAAGCTCTATCTTTCTGTCTGCACAGCCTATCTGTCATTCTGCCACACAGTGGATTCTCTGTCGTTTTTCTACACTGGGCGCAAAGACAGCTGGCATTCATCTTGTTGCTTTCTGTGTGGACAGATAAGAACCTTGAACTGTCCAACGGTGACTTTGAAGCGAGCACGAGACTGTTGACAAAAAGTTGTCGCAATGTCAAGTTTAAAGTGCATCGTTCACATTGTTTTAGCTGTGGCGGACATGGACAGCTGCCCCCAACGGGTAGAACAATGTAATTACAATGAAAAAAGAAACATTTGGTTTTATTGTTAAAGACAGTTGAAAGACAATTGCAGTTCCAGCTCGGTTGTCCACATATTACGGTATAAATGTCCAAATAAGACCCACTCTGGCTACAACACCTATAGAAAGTGATCCTAGAATGATCTCAGATTTAAAATGTCCCACATCTGTATAAAAAAATCTAGAGGAAACACTGTATTTGTGTACAGCAGCTTTGCTTTTGCCATTGTTTCATTCACAGACCACAAGCAGCGCAAGTCTGTGTTTGCCCGTCTGCTCTTTGTGTTATTGTGTGTCTTTCTCTCTGCCCGGCTCACCTTTTCTCATCTGTTTCTTTTTCCTCCTCCCTGTTTCCCTGCCCTCGTCTTCAACTGCCCCCAATCAGTACAACAAGCACCTGTTTGTGCACATCAGCCAGACTAACCCCAGCTACAGCGACCCCCTGCTGGAGTGCGTAGACATCAGGCAGATCTACGACAAGTTCCCAGAGAAGAAGGGGGGCCTAAAGGAGCTGTTTGGGAAGGGACCGCAAAACGCTTTCTACCTGATCAAGTTCTGGGTGAGCAAAGGACAAACAGTTACCCACATCCTGTTTACATGAGCATTTGCCTGCTGCTTGATTGGCGTGTTACTACAACACTGTGGTGGCGGAGGCGACAGACACGCCTGGGCCATCCTGGTACTTGCAGCTGTGCAGCTGTCCTCATGCATTTTGATGTTACTTATTCTATAGTTGCTCAAGACAGACAGGAGGCGTCTGCAATTTCCAAATGCTTCCACCCACCCATCTGTATTCTTGCATGCCTGAAGTAGTTGATACAAGAAGTGAAGGCGGATATCTGGTCATTTCCCCAAATCTGCATCCAATTTGCATTTGCGTAAATGCTTACTGGAAACCACTTCTCAAAGCCTAGCCAACGCTAGCTAGCTGCGGTTAGCCGTGGATCCATCTTTTATGTCTAACGATGTCTCACTTGACCGGTTTCGTCAGCGTTACATCCACTCCATCACAGTTTGGGGTGTTCCCAAAAAATGAGCCATGCACCGCTAGCAGTCTCATGCCTCACTTTTGTTTCTGAAACACACTGTGTCGTGACAGCTTCTGGCTTTGCCTTGTACGCAAATTTTGATGGGCTTCAGTACAGACTCTCTCTGGAGCATTTGAAGATTTTGGGAGAGAGAGGCTGGCTTCAGATTCTAATAATTCTTGCTGCTTTTTAGTGTGTTCACAGCATGTGCAGCCAAATACATACAGGGTATCTTCAGGCCCTTTACACATTTGAATTTGAATTTGTCTAAATTTAGTGGATTAGAAAATATCAGAATGTCATTAGAGTTGTTAAACCATATTGTGCAAGTACATTTAATTTAAACTTCGATGGTGATAATTATTCAAGGCAGAGTCGGAAAGAAAGACAAACAAAATGCCACAACTTGTGTGGTTTGACCATAAGATGTGCATGGGGCCAGCTGTAGCATCATTTTCCATTAATATGACACTGGGACAGGGGTTAGTAACATGGATCAGGGTTGAAACAATATGCCAAACTTTTTTTTTTTTCATTACAGAACTTTGACTACTGACATTAAATCAATGAAGTCAATGAAGCTGTTTTTGTTGGTGTTTAGCTTCATTTTGTTTGTTAAATTGGTCTCAAGTCCAAATACAGGCAACATAAAAATGTCTTAAAAAGTCTTGAATTTGGCTTTCTGAAACTAACAGCAGACACCAGTTCTGTAGCCTAGTAGTTAATATGGCTAATATCATAACAGGCTAACAAAAATACCTGATTTTGATTGATTTTGTATTTGATTTGTCATTGATCTGAACACATGATGTGTAGATGGTGATTGACAGGCAGCGCAACAAGTGTGTTCCTTGCTAGTTGGTTGTTCCTGTATTTTTCCGCCCAGCACCGTCTCTTTGTCTGTATTTACAGCTGTGTGAGGTGTGTGTGTGTGTGTGTGTGTGTGTGAGGCGTGTGTGTGTTCTGTCTTTCCACCTGGGATACAGAGGTGGTGGGTTGATGAAAGCACAGAGGCTTTGTTTGAACACCTGCTTGCCTTCTGACTCACAGGTTGCTCTCCCTCCTCCTGTGTGTGTGTGTGTGTGTGTATGTGTGTTCTTACTTTTTCTTACTATCCTCTTTAACTGTCTTACGCTACCCACCTCTCCTGCAAAAAACAAAAAACAAAAACATGTTTGCCACAAAAGAGTTGAGTGTGAAATTGAAGAATAATTGCGTTCTTGACCTTCCATTCAAAGCTCAGAGTGAATCCCAGCTCACCTTGATCCCTCAGCGCGCTCTTTTTCGCATGCACACACACACACACAGAGTAATTGGTTTAATTATCAAACTGATGAACAGGTTGAATTTGAGCGTAGCTGTTAGGTTTGTTAAACAGTACAATCATTTGGTGTGCAGCGGGCGGGGAGGGAAGCCTGGAGGCCTGTAAACTGGGTTCAGTATAAATATTGAATTGATGAGGTGTGCTCATCATTGTAATGTGAAAAACAAACAAGAGGCGTATGTGTCATTCGAGGAGAGTTTCCCGTCCGAGTTTAATTAAGTTTGTGTGTGATCTAGGACAACGGATCACGATTTTCGATCATCAGTTACCTTAATGGACTAGGGCTCGATGTTTGTGTGTGTGCATAAATTTACATGCGGGAGTGTTAGCATGCAAGAGGCTATTTGTTTGTGTGTGTGTGTGTGTGTGGGATATGTGTGCAAGCAGGCATGGGATCTTGCTTGCGATGATTTCTGGTTGATAGGGTATGTATGTGTGTGTGTGTGTGTCATCGGCCCTGAGACACACAGTTCTCCTTAGAGAACTCATTACAATTTGTACTAACCCTTCTCCCGGCCTGTAATCCAGGTGCACTGTGTACTCACTGCAATGATTAAATATTTTCCAGCCCCAAGTTCAATGGCAGAACGTTATGCAAGAATGTTCTCTCACTCAGAGTTCATTTCATGGCTTAATGAATTCAGATGGACTGTGCAAGTTATTGTTGTGTTGGTTTTTTTTTTTTTTTTTTTACCCTGGAAGTATCTTCCGCCAAATTAAGGAAGCAGTTTTATCTTACTATGCACACATTCCTTGCAAAAAAAAAGTATTTAATTTGACCAAATATTGGGCAAAACAATTCAGTTTTGTATACCATGAGTAACACCAGTGTGTGTTGCAGTGGTGCAGATGCATAATGTAATATTTCATGCCTGAAATGGTATGAGCCAGGTTTCCGACCCATGTAGTCTCAACAAAAGCCAGCCCAGTACAGCTCACTCAATTTCTAATACATAGACAAATTATAGATGCTATATAGTAGAGCTGGGCGATGGGGTCAAAATCAAATATTTGCATGCAAATTTGGGCTTTTGGACACAGACCATTTTTCGGCCTTCACTCATTTATTGTTCTTTTTTTGTTGTTTTTTGTCCATTTCCGTTCTCGTCCTGGGTTGCTCTCTGGTTACCAGGCGGACCTGAACTATAACGTGCAGGACGACCCCGGGGCCTTCTATGGTGTGACCAGCCAGTACGAGAGTTCAGAGAACATGACCATCACCTGCTCCACCAAGGTCTGCTCCTTCGGCAAGCAGGTGGTCGAGAAGGTGGAGGTGAGGAGAACATAAGATTCTGGTCTTGCACTGTGTGTTAAATCCAGGATATTTCCTAAGAAGTTAATGTCAGTTTTGCTGCTCTCTATAACCAATAATTTAAACTCAATAGTGAGTCAACCTGTTCCTAGTTCTTGAAAGCTTTTTCATTTGCTCATCTATAGGCTACACTCAGTGGATGCTTTTTCCTTTTAAAAAATCTGGTACACAGCAGTAATGTGTTTTATGTTTCCTAGCAGCATCAACAGTGCCTTGTTTTGAATTAACAGAAGAAGAGTGTGGCAGCTAGCACGAGCAGTGATACCCAGCATGGCTAAACAAAGAAAAGAAATTCAAACTTTATCCAAAATAATAATAATAATAATAATAATAAATTAAAATAAAATAAAAAAAAAATAAAAAATATGATGTCACAGTACTGGACACACTGTTTGATTGACAGGTGATCTCTGGGAAGTGCAGTGCAGAAACAACACAGTGATAAGTGCTTTGCACCAAACATGGATTCAATGTAAAAGAAAAAGAGGAACTTGAGGATTCCCACTTGAATATATTGCTATGAGATGAGGATTTGTAATGGTAATGAAAAATGACACATGCTGACACGTACACATAATGACACACTTTTCCATCAACAGAAAGACGACATCACTGTAACCCCACATTTACTCGTGTGTCCACTAGTCAGAGTATTCATTCACACTGACTGTCCTCTTTCTCGCCTTCTCTCTCACCCTCAGACAGAGTATGCGAGGCTTGAAAATGGGCGTTTTGTCTACAGGATCAGTCGTTCTCCGATGTGTGAATACATGATCAATTTCATTCACAAACTCAAGCACCTGCCTGAGAAATACATGATGAACAGTGTGCTGGAAAACTTCACTATTCTGCTGGTGAGAACATCAAAACATCAAAACTCTGTGTGTGTGTGTTATATATAGGCAACTTATAGTCATCCACTGTGTGTGAACTTTGATGTGTACGAGGACACATGATCGCAACAGTTGATGTTTCCATCCTTTTTTTGTGTGTGTGTGTGTAGGTGGTGAGCAACAGAGACACTCAGGAGACCCTGCTGTGTATGGCGTGTGTGTTTGAGGTGTCCAACAATGAGCACGGAGCACAACACCACATCTATCGACTCGTCAAGGAATAACACACACACACACATACACACACATGGTCTTTGCTAGCTAACAACATTGGAAGTTTATCTACAGGCAGATTTCTACAAGTGTGTCTTGGAGCCAAACACCTTGACTTAGTGAAGAGGAGTACAAATATGGCTGCATTTTCACTGCTGCCTGCCAAAACATAATTACAGCAGCATTTGTGGGTAATTTTTATTTTCATAGCAGAGCTAGCATACAGTATGCTACATAAGCCTGCTCAACAAGAACACAGCAGTCTGAAACTGTTGGATGTGATTTCAATTTACAAACAATTTCCCTAACCTGAAGATCATTTGCTAATGAGCTGTAAATGGGTCAGTGACAATGCAGCCGTAGACACACTGCACACTATATCTACCTGAATGGGTTTTCCCAAACGCACCCTGACACTATTATCATCCTATTCCACTGACGCCACATGGGATGTGATGTGTCATGTTTTTCTAATAGAGATTCCTTGTTCTCTGCTTTCACCCCTATTCCTTTGTTTTTGCCGTTTTGATGACAAACTTGAAGTGATATTATTGTCTTGTGCTTTTGGGGAAACTCAACCCAGGAAAAAGATTCGCACTATTTTTGCCCCCTCCTGTTAAAATGTGTGTGTTATCTACAAAAATACTGGAAGGACACTGAAGGTCAGACCCTGTGCATCACCAATAAACAGAAAAGGCGGTGGTTGGTTGTTGCGATGTGGAAGGAAATAACACTACTGCGTTATCATACAGAGCTATGGTAATAACAAGGATAGCTATGATATAGAACTGGTTTTATACAGATAGCGATTGCATACTCAAATTGTGTGAGCCGCACTCTTGCACAAAAAAAGAGGTTTATCCCAAAGAAAAGAAATCTAATTTTTACCTTTTTGTAAGTTTCTTTTAAAAAAAAAATTAGCATATAAACTTGGAAAGTAATTATTGATAGTAGGATATATACTATATTTTAATTCCAGGAACACTATCTAAAATTATGTTAATAAAAATTATAAGATTGAACGATTCAGGTACCTTTTTGTGCAACAGGTGAGTCCTCATCTCTGTTGTTACTAGATAGATCAGTCAATACCATGTTAGCCTAAATATCAATCAGAGTAAAACATTATATCATGATCAGTCCATTGGAGAGCACTGTGATGAATCCTAAAAACTACACATTATCATCTGTGGTGAACAAAGGAAGGAAACATTTCAGACAATTCAGAGTGAAGTTGTGATGGATCATTGCAGATCCTCCAGCTCTACTGAATTTGCTCATCAGGTTTCACTAGGCATCACTTCAAAAGGAAAGAAATTCAGCATACGGCAGTTTAATACTCTAAGCTTTTTCTTGGGCTTGTGTTGTACCACTTCATTTGAACTTCAGCATGTCCATATTGAGTGACATACCCAAGCCTGAAATGCCATTACATCACTATTAAAAGTTGGGATGTCCCTTATCATTACTATGTGATACTACTGGAAACTGTGGCATCTATATTTTCAACTATAATTGAGAGCTTTGGATGTTATGAAAGCCTATGGTATGCTAATCGCACCTGTGTTCCTACAACTACAGATGACATTAAAGTGGTTCAAGACACAGTTCTCTTTACTCAGTCAGTAGGAGTAGTTCCTTCCAGAGAGATATGTCAGAGTGAAATAAAGTCATTATAACTTGCTTAACAAAACCAAAAAACTGTCAGTAAAGTATACTAGGTGTTGATTGGTGGTTTGTCTGTGCCATGCTGAGTAGCATGAAGTGCCTTTGGTTGGGAACGGCTGTAGACATTTCTGTTGTGTTCAGGGTTCACACGGTCATGAAAACACCTGAGAATTTGAATATTTAATTTGAATTTGTTGTGTTTTCCAGATTATGTTTAGAAAATGATTGAAGTTCACAGTGTGGCATCACTTGCTCCAGCATCGAGTGTCCCATTTGCATGTATGCCCTACATGGACACGTGGCACACGCTCATGTTGAAATATTGGCTGGTGCCTCATTCACAAAAATTTAACTACTTGGATTATATTTTCCTATATGCTACAGGAGCACTATTTTCAGTAGCAACAGGATTTTCCCCCAAAAGTAACAGTGAATTAAGTTCTGCACAAACCCTTTATTTATAAATTACAACTCGCTGTACTAGTTTTCAGTTCTGCCTTTAAAGTAAATGGAATAGATCAGTCCTAGCTAATAGTTTTTGATGTTTTGATATAATTGCAAACCAATTGGAAATGTGTAAATTTGTAGGAAGATATGCACTTTTGTTTCACCTTGAAATTAATTTGAAAATGATCCCAGCTCCAGTTCAGTGGCAGATTTATACCCTACATAATGTGATACAAGTCTAGTCTATTTTCCAAGAACAAATACCTTGACCAGTGAGGCTTACTTTTGGTTAGCTACAGTATCTCCAAAATGTCTGAGGCACTTGAAATTTATAAAGTTGCATGCTCAATCAGGTGTAAAATATGAAAACACCCTAATAAGATCAAAACTCATGGTATAATGGCATGCATTTTAATGAATGGGGCATCATGTGCCACATAAAGGATAGGCCTGGTGATCTATTGGCCTGTTAAAGACAATAGATTGAGTGGTGATCACCTTACCTGGACTTCCAGGATTATCCTGTGAGACCAACTGTGATGCTATGTGGTGTCCAGAAGATCCACTGACCTACAGAGAAAACACTGTGATTCTGCTCTGATTGGATCACAAGGATCACAGAGTGACTTTTGCTATTATCTGACCCATGGCCAAAATGTTCCTTGTTTAATCAGAACTGGTTAAAATGGTTAAATATTTGGCAATACTCTAATGAGTAAATGATTGACCAGAGACCGCTTTGAAGGCCTATCAGTCTTCTTGCTCTTGTGCTGAAGTGTGTCCAAGTTTACCTGTCTGGAAAACTACTTTACAGAGACAAGATTACTGTGGGGTGGTGTGCCATGCTGCAGGGTGTTTCCCAGGGTTACAGCCACTTTTCAACAACACAACACCATTGTCAGACCTGCTTGAATCAGTCTGGTTGGAAAGGGGATTCGGTCCTGGGAAAACCCCCTTCAGAAGGTTTTTTTTTTTTTTTTTTTTTGGTCAGACTAAAATATGGACATAACTTGCAGCTGACAGGCAGACTGATAGCCTTTCACACCAGAGCATCAGTATGTAAAATGTTGAGGTTCACACTAAAGGGGCTTCAGGCTTTTGCAATGATGACAGCTCTCCGTACTTTATCCCGCTTGTTACACGGCTGCATACCAAAGACGTTCATTAATTTATACAAAATCTTTAGAACAAAATGTCATATTAGAAGCTAAAGTAAATTAATTTAACAAGCTTCCACCAAAAAAGTAGTTCTGCAGGACTGTAACAGAGACACATCTCTACGTAGAATCCATGCGACACTGTAGCAGGACTTTAACCATCATAGCGTGAACGTCCGGTAGGCTAACACACTAGCAAAAAATATAGTTTTGTGCTCTTCAGGTAAATTAAACTTAGCATAAGAAAGTTGACTGAAAAAAAAATTCCAACCTCGGATAGAAGTAGTGTCAGTCTCTGAGGTTTTGTTTTTCTGCAGCGACTAAGACGTGGTAACAGTTTGTCGGCACAAGATGTCGCTAGTTAATTGGATTAGAAACTTCTTCCCCGCGGAATAATTTGCTTTGATGTGAAACAGCTGTCGTACGTTCATTGGCCAATCAGAATTGAATATTCAACAAAGCCGTGTAATGAGTGCCCGTTACGTCTTATTCAAGTCTCCATCCATGCCATTGTATGATAGAACGCAAATTCTCAGGAGATGACAGTATAGTCTCAAAGAACACATTAACCACTTTGTCTTTTCAAGCATACCTGGACACCTCGTATCATCTTGGTTTGCATTACATAAAAGGGTCTCTGGATAGTGTGATGCCACTGAAATGCTCTAAATAGGCCTATGCGCAAAACTTTACCAAGACCCCATTGTAGGTCTTTATATCCAGAAATCATCCCCGGTGTAATCTATTATAGAACGCGCTCAGGATAATAAAGTAGTGCGTTCTTAAATGTCCTTGTCACACAAAAACATCAACCAACATCAAAAGCAGCGCACATACAATGTCTAAAGTCTGTCAGAGTGTATCTACAGTTGGAAAGTCCAGTGAACTGCTCACAAGTTTGAGTCATTATCGTCTTTGTTGTTAATGTTGTCTTGTACGTGCATGTTGGATGTTTATCTTCTTTTCCAAACCACACGTGGCACATAATCTAAAACCTGTCTGTAATCAATTCCAAAATGGCCTTCAATATTTTGCCGCAGCACATACGCAGAATATCTGTCTGTGTGCTGAGGCTTTTTGATAAGGTGCTTTGTATAAAGGTGACAATAACGTTTATTACAGATGTTGTGTATATCTTTGATATTCTAATGTTTATCCTATTTTGCGAAGAGAGTAAATTTAGGAAAAAATTGAATCCTAGTAAATGTGTGTCTATTGGTACTGCACAGGGTCTGATCTTTTGCTTTGTAACTTTTTTCCCCCTCATGGCTAAAAGTATAATGTTAGATATTTTCTAGCTTTGTAGAAACTTTGTACGCATATGCTATTCAGTTTAAATAAATGGTCAGTTCCAACCTGTGCTCTTGAGTTATCAATCCACACTGAACAAAAAAGTCCAGAGTCATACCTCTCAGTTTATAGTGAAAACATATTTCAGTAAATGTATTTCTCTTTATGAACACCAGAGGGAGCTATTCTCAAAGAATTGACCCACAGCCTCTATTATACAGCTGTTAATACATAGAATGATCTTTTCAAAGCACCACTCTCATGCATAAAAATAGTATTGCATACATTTGTATATGCAGAATTACTCATTCAGATGAATTTGCTATTGAGATAAATGTTATAATTATCATAGCTCAATAATTCCAAAATTGTTTTTGATGAATCACACACGGTAAATGTAACATGTACATGTAGGGGATTTCCATATATGGCTTATATGTCCTTATGAAATACCCATATATGAAACCTATTAAAAACTGGCACCATATGTCTAACATTTATGCAAACATTTGCATCTTCCCCATTGTCCTCCCCATTGGTTTTCATATATAGACACATATATGTTCATATATGGGCTACACATATCATCACCACATCCAGAGGAGGCTATATATGTTTGGTTCATGTATGATTATAGATGTAACATATATGACAATAGTTCTGTGGTATAGGAGCATATATGGTCATACATTAGATTTGTGGATGGCATGTCTGAAACTCATTAGCCTTAATATCTATCCCTCAGCTATAAAGACATCTATAGCCGACTTTACCAAAACCATTCACAACACCAAAAGCCTCTTGCTTCCATATAGGGCAATGGTGAGTGTATGAGTTGAACACCAGAGGCACTACACCCTTGACGACTAATAATGAGTCCTGAGGTCAGACAGATATGATGACCTCTGAGGGTATAAGATCAAAGATGGGAAAAATATTCTCTGTTATCTCTCACCCCAGAGATAGCAGTCGAACTGACAATCCTCTTTATCCAAATCTCCTCTGTGAGTGTGTGTGTGTGTGTGTGTGTGAGTGTGTGTGTGCGTTATGAGAACCTGCTGTTTCCCAGCTGGGTTTACAAGCACTGTTATTTCATCGTCAACAATCCTATCCTGATGCCATAACTCTGGGTTAAGTTAGGTTATACACAAAGATGGACTAGTGATGTGTGGCTGGGATGAAACCATGGCACTAATGTACACACCAGCAACTCACACACACACACACACACTAAAGACATCCTCTTAACGCAGATAAATCCTTTTACGAGTTTCATCATCCTCACATACATTTGTGCTGGGTGGGGATGGTTGAGAGGACAGATAATGGGAGCGGACACTATATAAAGAATCTGCAGTATATAATGGTGCTCTGGTGGATTTCCCTGTGCTTATATTCAGTTTTAAGCTGTATCATCCCAAAACATTCAGCTATAGGGATTAGTAGCCTGTAATAATGCAGGGTTGGTAGTTCCACTCCTGCTTCTGCCCTGTAAAACCCCAAAGGGCAGCGGACCAATGGAAAAGTACTGCAACATTCACCTGTCCTGACTGAACTATTGAGGACTGGAGATTATGGGTATAATTTTTGCTAATATAAAATCTAAATCCTAGTCATGACCTTTGACCTTTTGCAGGGCAGCATACATCACAGATAATCACAAAACCAAGTGTCTAAAAAGCGGACTCTAAATGGGAGAATGAAAGGTTATTATAGAATCAAACAAGAACCAGGCAACCTTGTCTTCAGTCCCACATCTAACTCAGTATATAGGCTACTGTGGATTTGTGTGTGTGTATGTGTGTGTGCAGGGAGAGAGAGAGAGAGAGAGGGGGAGAGAGAGAGAGAGAGAGAGAGAGAGAGAGAGAGAGAGAGAGAGAGGCGTGTCCCTGTCGTTGCTCGGTCGGTACAGCACCCTCCTGTTTTTGTCCCAGACACGGCAGTCAGAGAAACACGCGCCTACCGGGGGGAAGGACACACCGCTCCGCTCCTCTCCTGTCCTCTCCTCTCCTCTCCTCTCCGGGACAGTGTGCGGGGCTGAGGAGATCGATCCTCCGGGACAGACAGGGATGAAGTACCGGGAAGAAGAGACGGACGTCCGCTCAGGCATCTACAACTGGAATAACATGACTGGATGTAATTTCTCTGCCGGTCCTTCACTGGGTTTGTTCGGACTTGTGAGCGCATGTGAAGTGGGAGAGGAGCGCTAAAACTTCTTGTTTTGAATCAGTGTTTTATTTTCATTTTTCCCTGTGTGATCCCGTTTAAACTAAGAATGGAGTCAGAGATCTGAAGTTTTTAACAGCTTGTTTCGCCCTCTGAGTT
>OMKZ01024676.1:7452-22179 GCA_900302535.1 Neoniphon sammara
CATCAACAAAGGACATAACAGATATCATACTCATGCACCTTTTAGTGCTCTTTGTACCATAAGCGGTTTATCTTGGCATTTGGTAATCTGTCTTAGATAAATAGAAGTCTATCTATCTATCTATCTATCTATCTATCTATCTATCTATCTATCTATCTATCTATCTATCAGTTAGGCCTACTTGTTGGTTATTGTACCGCTCATAAACAACATCAGTTTGGTGTATTTAAACTCCGACCTTTTTTTCGGGTCTTTTATTTATTTATTTATTTAGGCTATTTATTTTATCAGAGAAATAAAAAATGCTACTGCTACTGCAGTGAAAAGAAAAGGAAAAGGGCTAGACAGAGGGTCAAACAAACAAGTAAAGACCAAAATGACAAAATTTGACAAGTCTCTGTTGCCACGGTGACCAGATGCAGATGTGTCAACATGAAGGTCCGGCGGGAACAAAGTAAGGGGCTAGTTCCGTTTCCTAGCAACGCCAAAGAAACGAGGAACTGACAGCCAACGTTAAGGGCTGCAAAGATTGTTATTATTATTTTTTATCATTTTCCTCTGAGAAAATTGTTGAGATATAACAATGGAACACAAATTGTAACAAGTTAAAATCTATCTTTCTTTGTTTTTTAACTCCAGTGTTTTAATTGCCGACAGCGGAACTGATTATTTTGTATCACACGGATCCACTGGGGACGGAAACCAATTCGTAAACAAACGTAACGTTAGCAACAGATTAGACAGATCCAAACACATGTACATAGGATAGTTATTGGAACACCTAGAAGATGTTTAAGAATACGTTTCAAAGTGGATTCTTGTCTATCTTGTATAGCATCGGTAGCAAACCTCTTCAGATATGGGATAAAAAGGTAAGCAACGGCTTTGTCAAAGCTACAAACCTAGCTTCCTCAAATCAAGCTTCTTTGGCTAGTAGTGCTAATGCTAACTATGTTTGGTGTGGGTATGGCTAATCCATCGGACACCAGTGTAATGTTAATTCTTAAAATCTGCGGTGATGGGAGCTCCGATGTTCGACCACGTTTTAATGCATTGCTTGAACATGTCAGCGTTAGTTGACTTGATTAATTTATGCACATTACTATTGAATGTCTTATCCAATAAAACGATAGGGCTAGCCTTATCTCCCTCCACATTAAAATTTTGCTTTACAGTGTGCAAGTCAATGCTTTTACTTATTGGCATTCGTCATTTTAGCGATTGCCGCTCTAATCTGCTGTAGTAAAGAGGTAGCATGAACAAACTTTCATTTAACCTACTAACTTGAGAATCATAAATCTAAGAGGCCCTATAGTTCAATTTCCTGGCGTAATGTACAGCAAGCTGCAAACACAGTTCGGACCAGAAGGCACTGATGTTGTTTGACATGAATGAAGCTGTAACATTGGTGGACTATCTCATAGCACCTCAGTGTCCCAAAAATGATATATGTAAGGCTTTGGCAATATGCACTGCTGACATCATCGTCTTGCCTGTTGACAGAGACAAGCAGCGGATTCATCCCGTATCAGATTGTTATTAGCTGCAGAAGTTGACACATTGAGGCGCGTGAAACACATATTTGGTCAGCTGCCCACTGTGGCAGTTTGATACAAACTACATATAGACAGTATAGTTTTCATTACAGACAAACTGACTACTTCTGAGCTAGGCTAGGCAAATTAACATTTTATCAATGAAACTTTCATCCAACCAGGTAGTCCTATTGAGATGTTGAGATCATATTTTCCAAGGGAATTAACCTGTCCCTTAAGTTAAAAGTCGTGCTGAGTGTCCATTTAGATGGGGAGCAGAGATCAGAAAGCTTTCCTGTTTATCTCTGTCTGAGCTTTAGACCCAGTCAGCAGAAGTGAATAACCGTGAAGGAATTTTGTGTGTGTTCACAGGTGAGGAACGGTCACATCAAGAGAATCACAGACAATGACATCCAGTCACTGGTGTTGGAAGTAGAAGGGACAAATGTCAGGTGAGCCTGTATGTGTAATCTAATTTCTCACCACGTCACCTCCTTCATGGCCTCTCCTCCTCATCCTTTTCTCTCCTCCCCTCCCCACAGTACCACCTATATCACATGCCCCGCAGATCCCAAGAAGACTTTGGGCATCAAGCTTCCTTTTCTGGTCATGATCATCAAGAACCTCAAGAAATATTTCACCTTTGAAGTCCAGGTGGGGTTGGAACTCTGTATATACATATAGACTCGAGGCTGTAATTTTGTTTTTTGTTTCTCAGAATATCGGGATTCATGGTCATTCGTTCTGTCTCTGTCTCCTCTTCACTCCTCTCAGGTTTTAGATGATAAAAATGTTCGGCGACGGTTTCGGGCCAGTAACTATCAGAGCACAACGCGGGTGAAGCCGTTCATCTGCACCATGCCCATGAGGCTGGACGATGGCTGGAACCAGATTCAGTTCAACCTTTCGGACTTCACCAGGAGGGCCTATGGAACCAATTATATTGAGACGCTGCGTGTACAGGTTGCTGCACGCAGACAACTGCAGACTTTTTACATATAAATCTTTCACACATATATATATATATATCTTATACATGTATATCACACACATAAACACACAGGTAGACAAGGCTACTCTCAACCAGATGTGACCAGATAGGCCTATAGAACCAACAACATTTAAGATAATAGGCATGTAGGATGGTCTGTAGGTGCACACACTAATGTCTTGTCTCTGTTTCAAGTATCTGTGCCAGCTGTAGGATCTCAGTAGTGAATTTCTCAGACTGTATTCTCGGTCTCTCACCAACACCTTGGTCTCATTTCCTCTCAGATCCATGCTAATTGTCGCATAAGGAGGGTGTATTTCTCAGACAGACTGTACTCTGAGGACGAGCTCCCAGCAGAGTTCAAACTCTACCTGCCTGTCCAGAACAAGGCCAAGGTGAGGCGCACACACACTTATAGATACCTACACAGATGGACAATTGTGCACATAGTTGCTGATGCAATAAACACCAACATCCACATAATTACACTTGTATATGTTACAGTAAATGTGGGAAAATGGTAAATGTATACCAGTAACATTAGACTGTGTCACAGTCCTTTCCTGCCCTGCTGACTCGACGTGAAATATGATGACTGCACACTGCGCACACTGTCCAATGCTGCAGTTCTGCATCTGACAGTCTTTTGATTAGTCTAATCAGATTAGCAATAATGACGGAAAGGAACTGGTGCAGTCAAGCCCTCTAAACAGGTTATTTGCCTCATGGAATTATTGATTCTTCCAAACCACAGGCCCAATTGAGCAGACACTTCTTTTTGCAGATAAATGGAAATGAGTTTGTGAAAGCTAATGCATCCTCTATTGGACTAAAACATAAAATCAATCAGGCATCAATTTCTTGGCCAAACTACATCTGCATTGAGCAATATCTTACCTGCCTACCAAAAGTAAAGAGGCACACATGCCACAGTGCACTGGTTTGGGGAAAGAAAATGGCCTCAGATGAGCTCCAGTCACACTGATGCAGGTCAGACAGGAGGGTATGTACAAAAACATACCAACACTCAGACAGGCCCTGCCTTGAGCGTTTTTCTGATGTTGTCATGTTAAATGAATGAATCTCAGTTTTATATAGAAAACAAAGAGGCAGTTTGGCCACAAGGTACGTTGTACCCACAACAAACTGTAGCAACAAGACAGGGAGAGCCTCACAACTCCCTACAGCTCACATTAACTGGCAAATATACACATTTACCTGATCTACCTTGGGAAATGTTAACCTTTACCATATGTTCAGAGGTGCTAGTACAGCTTGTGGTTTTGACATGTCTGGAGTCTAACTACCCTCTCTCTGTGTGTTTGTGTTTCTGTCTCTTGCAGCAGTAGAGCCTCCAAACCAACACCGCTCCCCCATTCCAGAAGTCGAGTTTAGCTGTGAGATTTTGTGTGTGTAGACGTGTGATGAATTTTAAAAATTTATGTTGTCATTTTGGAACCATGAGACCTGTGTTGTCACTCTCTGCACAATAAAAGTTTTTTATGTACTGATCTGCCTCGTTTGCTGAATAAATGGATGAAAATGAAAACTTCCTGGCATGAGTTAAGGAAATTACAGACTCTATTGACAATTTAAGAATATGAAGTAGAATAAGCTTGCAGTGTTTTTCCAGTGTGATCTGTTGTTACACTGAAGGCTCAGTGGTGGATTTAAGGTACACAGGGAAATAAAGACTGTCATTTATAGAATATAAACAATCTTTATCAAACATCACAAATGATTTCAGTTGAAAGGCTTTGAAAAATTACTTCCATTCTCAAAACATTTTCTCTATGTCTAACTTTTTGGCTTCCTTGACACAAGATGAAGAAATTGAAAAATGAAGAAAAATGAATACATTCATGTGGTAAAGATTGCAAAATGAGAGAAAAAGACTCATACAATGCAAAAAAAAAAAAAAAAAATCTTAAAAGACAGTCCAACTCAAAGCTGCATATTCATCATTTTCAACTCAGTGGAGGGGCACAGACTCAGCTCAGTCATGACAAATGGAAACAGACATTTCAGACCTCAGAGAGACTCAACATGAAAGACTTCAGGACCCATCTGGCCTCTCACTTCAGTTTTTGTTTCTCTTGAAAGTAAAATAAGGCAGGGTTTACAAATCTAATAATTAAGTTTCCCTCATCAAACAAAGAAAATAATTTGTTTTGTTAACCAATTTTTATTCACACTATGTAAGTTTCTAAGTTGTGCTAACATCTGCTTACACTATGACCTGACTGAAATTAGACTGAACTGCCCCTAACTAACAAGCAGGTGAATACTACATGTTTAGAAAGCATGAAGGCTTCACCATGTACAGGCTGAATTAGTCATTATCAGTAAGTAGGGATCAGTAGCCCAACATGTTGAGAGGAAGCTGTACCCAAAACAACTTAACTTATTTTAGTGTTTCATGTCAGTTTCAATGACACCTGTTATAACTGCTGTTCAAGAGGCCTTTCCAAAAAAAAAAAATCACTCTGCTACACGTTAAACTCTGCCTAAGTGTATTTTCTGGAGAAGTTAGCCAGACAGCAGCTCTTGGCTTTTGGATTTCAGTTTAGTACTGAAGAAAACACTGCTACATCTGCTACCAGGACACTGCAGCTTGTCTGATCTTCCCTCTGTTCAGCCTGTCACAGGTTCCTCCAGGAGAAGTGCAACTTCACTCTGAACCAGTGACAAATGAAGGCTGATCATCTAACTGCTAGCTGGCACTTCACTTTGTTGTTCACAGACACAATAAAGGGTGACACTGCTCAACAAAAAGGGATCAAACTAACAGACATTCAAGCTGCCATTTGTGATATACCAAGTGACATATAACAACTCAAATGCAACTGATAATCTGAGTGCTCCTGTTGAGGGAAAAAAAAGATATTTGGGGGGAAAAATGGACATTAAAAAGGCATGTCACACGGCTGGATGTAGGGCTATAGGTAAGTGCAATATGTCTCAAGTTAAATACTGGGACCATTGGCTATACAGAAAAGATTTGAGGAACTTTACTTTCAGAAATTTTCCTTGATCTTGCTCAATAATAGTTGTATGAAGTCCAATAATAGTCACAGGGTAAGCTGTAACGATTATGTTTTCTAGAGATACAATTGAATTGAATGGAAAACCTTTGTACATTTTAAATTTAAATATTGTTTTTCTACTTGTCACATTATGGGGAAAAGTTTCAGTAATTGTCGTTCTGCAAGGCAAAACTTATGACATTGTTGTTAACACTGTTTGTACTTCTCGCTGAAACCAAAGGATATGCCCAGTTTCACTCAGCAATGCCAAAATGCAATTTTTCCCTGCAAAGGGATGCATGAGAAAAAATGCAGAGAAAATTAGGAAAATTAAGAAAAATAAGGCTAAAATTCAACACTACTCTACTGTGAATGGTTGACAATGTTTGAGGAAACCAACCCATTTCCTATGCAGTTTTAGGACAACAGAATCAAAACATTCAGATAAAATAACTCAAAATCTTCCTATATTAATTACTGAATATCATACTGACAAAAAGCTTAGGTTCTAATAACTTTCAATTCAGTCATTTCTAGAAATGAATCCTTCAGCATTCAACATTATAAAACTATTGGCATGAAAAGGCTATTGAATATCAAGAAAAACAATGAATTCTCAACACGTCATACATGAATTGCAGCTGCTGTTTTCCTCTTAAACTAAATGAGCTGAAATCCAGCCAAACCCTGTGTGGCAACAAATTGGCAATAAGCAAATTACAGTACATAGAATTTCTTTCAAGAAAATCATATATATTTTTATATAACTTATAGAGTACATTCATAGAAATCTATTGCTTTAGTCGACAGCATGCATCTCTTTGTAAAGTGCAAAAAACATTTACAGATTCAAATCAATAAATCAACAACAAAACATCTACTCAATTAAATCACTGATGAACATAACATACAATATAAACATTAATTTCAGGATGGCAGGATATAACTGCAGTCAGTTATATTAGCAAACAAAATAACCCAAAATAGAAAATAAATCATCTGATTACTCAAACGCAATACAATAGAGACAGTAAAGCCAAGCCAAAAAACAGACCTGTAAAGTTGCATTGATCATGTTCATATTTAAAAAACAAGAGGGGCTGCCTGTGTCTGTACAAATATGTTGACATCCTGTCTGTCCCTCCTCACCCCCTCTCCTTTACCTCCTGATCCCCTCCCTCCTTCCTTCAGTCATTTTTTACAAATACCTTTAATACAAATTCATGGTGTACTCCACAACGGCAATGGATCAAAAGAGGGGAGGAGGCAGAGGAGAGGAAACATGTACAGAGTATATGCAAAGTTTCTCATTTTGGAAAATGTAACAAACTGGAGACACCTGTCAAAGCCAAACCTCCAATTGAAGGAAAACTATTTAGCTCTACATTTTCTCTGCTCCCCATCTCCCAAAAGAGACATGAAAAACAGGATTTCGCATGTCTGTCATTTAACAGGGCAGCAGACCACCACATGGGTTTAGAAACGGGACACTTTGACTTTGGCTGTGGACTGAGGCAGGCCCCTGTACTCAGGCTTGTGCTTGCTAGGCAGTGTTTGTTTCACATCTATTCCACATGACACTGTGTGCATTTTCAAACATTTAAAACCCAAGAGGAGCGCTCACTTTGGATTAACTTGCAGGTAGTGTTTCCACTTTTGAATGCGTTCAAGTACTTGTACAACTCAAGTAACAGCCATGAGAGGGTCAGATAGAACAATTTCTTTTTTTTTTTTGTACGAGCTTGAGGTCAACCACCAATATTAGTCTGTCTGGGAAACCTCAGCACTGCACACTTCTTTTAATTTAGAAATATTAGCCTACAAAAAAACACTTCTGACAAAAATACAAACCAGAAACAGCTACTGAGAGCGGGGAGATAAGCTGCACCTGACAGCAGATACCAACGTTGGAGGCCAACTACTTCTGAATTACAAAAGGTGTACGTACTGAAAGGTGGAAATTAGTGGAAATAAATTGAAATCAAGCACTTCTCGTGTATTTCAAACATTTGAAACAATTTTTACGACATCTTCTGGTCCAGTTCGGCTGAGTGCAAAAATTCAAAAGTCACTGACAAGCTTCCTGCTATTACTTATTTTAAATGATGTTCATATTACAGGGGTTTCCCTTTTTCGTCACCTTGACTTGCGCTACATTCAGTCATTAGTTTGTCCTGCAGTCTGGCTTCTCTGTTTTCTCGAACATGTGCATCTCTCACGTGATACTTTGTGTCGTTCCATAGTTGCTTCTGTGTTTGTGTGTGTTCTTGTTTGTCCAGTACTATGTTGTTGTCCCATGATGTAAAACATAGTAGTCATGGACATACATCAACACGGCGACCGGCTGGCCAATGATGAGTGAGATCCACACAGCGGCGTTGCCATAGTTTCCATTCAGGAAGCGACCGACAAACCAAGCTAGAGGAACCTGGAGAGATCAGTGAGTTTAGAGAGGAAGAGGAAGTACGAGATAGCATTTTTACAAAGACAAATAAACAAAAATAGTGCTTGAAGTGATGGTTATATTTGAGAGAGTGAGTTCAGATATCTGCAAATCTAAAATTCTTCTCAGCAGGTGCAAAAGGAAAAAGGCAATATTGTGGTGGAGGAACTCCATACAAACTGCTCTGCAATACATTTCACTTTATTGTGCTTTGCTGAGCTTTCAGCCTCAGGCCATCATTAAAGCAAAGTCAAGCTCATCACTTTGTATGTGTGAGAGAGTAAAAGAAACAGAATTCAGCATGTCTCACCTGAGCCATCATGCCCATGAAGGCCCACAGTCTGAACATCTTCAGAGGAACGCTCACCAAGTACTGAGAGAGAGAGAGAGGAGGGGTGGGGTCATTTGAATCTCAATTTGTAAAAACTGACCCTGTATTTACATTTGGAATTCAGTTTTCTCAGTGTTGAGTTTCAATTTAATTGAAGAACTGTTTCAAAATTACTGTTACAAGAATGCCAGATTTGCAAAGTCCCCTCAACATTTCAAAGCCACAACTTCCAAGTCAACTCTTGAAAAGCTTTCAGATTGTGGAAACATCTTGATGCTTTAGAGAGGGAAGAGCCAGAAGATTTGACTTTTTAACACAATTTAAACTGGCGATGTTGGATTGTGGTTTTCAGTCACAGCCATTGTACATCGGTGACAGCTGACGGTACTGGTTTTCCTAAGTAAGAAGGAGGAAATCACAACCTGAAGGCTGCTCAGGAGCTGAATTTGGCCATTTAGTATCCTCTGATGACTTAAATATGCTAATATGGAAGGTGACACATCAGGTGAAAACAAAAATTAAAATGCCTTTGTTGAGCGGTGCCTTTGTTGAGAGGAGGACTGGATGCTATCAGTTTACCTCGTGGAAGAAAGCAGAAACCAAGAAGACAGCAGTCTGAGCCAGAAACTTGTTGACCCCCTTCCTCAACATGGGCTTATAGAAATGTCTGCAATAACACACAATTTATTTTATCAGACCATAATACTGACAAATGACACTGATTTTTAACTGGCTGTTTAAACTGGCTGATAATGCCAACAAATTAATAACAGCTCAAACCATTAATGCTTAGTAACTGAGTTATTTCATATATACTATAAAAAGAATGAGGCCAAAATATCAAATATGATGTCACTGTTCAAAAAAAGTCCAAAGCTCATTACAGTCAGAGTGTGGTTCTCACCTCAGGCACCACTTGTGAACAGGGATGTTCCAGTTGGCCCAGAAATAGGTGACAGATTCAGAGTTCCTGAAGTGATACAAACAATGGCAAGGTTTTTGACTCTGAGACATTTGCTGGTTCCATTTTTTAATAAATTAGATTTCACTGGTTTCATCTCTCCGGTGTGTGTTGTGTGAACTGGTCTGTGAGTGTGTGCACATTTGTTTGTACATGCACACTTGATTTGAAAAGATGTAAACCAGCATTTTAAATAAATGTAGATTTAACATGGAAAACAGAAATGCACTCTCTAGATTAGGCTATTACTTTTTCAGCAAATGATGAATTTACCTTGGAAAATGGAAACAGGCATTAGTAGACAAAATGTGACTACAGCTGAGCTGCGGTGGAATGAACATAACTGTATAAATCACCAGTCTGCTAGTCAGCCCTGTCGGCTGGTTGGAAAAATTTTACCCAGAAGTACCAACTGGGTGTACTATCTGTGTGTGTGTGTGTGTGTGTGTGTGTGTGTTACATGTGTCTTTTAATGGTACTCACCACCAGTCCTTGTAAAACTCCCTGTCCCCAAACTGAAGCAGCTCTGCCACAAAGTTCATAGAGGAGTGGAAAAACCAATAGAAGAATATTAACCATATCAGATGGTTGGGGACCTGAGAGGAGAGGAGGAGGAGGAGGTGGAGGAAGAGGAGGGGGACGAGGAAAGGAGAGGGTCTTGTGAGTTGTCAAGGGAGACGTTGGTTAGGGTTTCTGGGTTCAGCCGGATGAGAGTCTGGAGGAAGTCTAATCAGGTTATACTACCTCTGCCATGTTGCTAGTACAACTGGACTGTTACTCTACAACACAGAAATGCAGAGCAAATCTCAAGCAAAATGAAGTGGGACAAGTGTATTAAAGTTGTGGTCTTTAAGGTTTTTGTGTGTCATGTTTACCACTCCAGTTTAGTTACATCATGATACTCACAGCTAGCTTCAGCAGGCGCTCCATCATCCTGGAAAAGTCCATTTCCTGTTGGAGACAAAAGGGGTTAAATGTAACCTCATTATTAACAGATATAACAGATATGTCGATGTTTGTGAGCTGTGTAAAAGCTCAAACCATAAATAAGAAACAAATCATGAAGATGCTCCGTGGATAATGAAGGGCAGGTTAACATGGATGGGAATGATATGCTCACGTTTCCTGAACCAGGTAATAAGCCTAATCTTATTATCCTTGCGAGTTATTACACTTGCGAGTTATGATAAAACAAGCACTTCTTTGGTTTTTTAGGGCAAATTGTATAAATATAAGTTATGCAGAGCAGGGTGTGTGTGCGTGTGTGTGTGTGTGTGTATGCACGTACCTGAAATGGTTTCATTGAGTTCTGTATAGTTGGCACCATCCACTGAAAGAGACAAATGAAATTTGCTTCAGTGTGTGTCCAGTCGGTGCTGAGACATTATTTTAAATAAAGTAACCCAACAATTCTACAACAATTCACTTGCTATTGAGCTTTGTGTTTTATAGTGTGTGTACAATATGTGGTATATCAGTGTGTGATATGCAAGCTTGTGTGTAACAGGTATGTTCTGTGTGTATTCTACATACCTGCTGTATTAACCCCACCAATAACTGCATGAAGAAAAGCTGCAACAGAGAGCAATAATGATAAAGACAAAGACCGTCTCAAAGTTGCATAATAAAGAGCAAGAAGTGTGTCTGTTTTTGTGTGTGTGTGTGTGTGTGTGTGTGTGTGTGTGTTTATCCTCACCATTTCAAAAAGTCTTCTCATCAGGAATCTTTTTCGTATTCGAGGTGACCGAGGGAAGTTGAGCTCGTAGCAGAGAGTCGGGACGAAGACAAAGTAGTAAATGTCTGGAGAGACACAAACACACAAGAGGAGAAGTCAAGTGAAGAATCTGAAGACTTTTAGTGGGCATCTTTATCGAAACTACAGCACTGTGAGTGCAACACTTTTGCCATCCACAGTGATTTAGTCTCACTGACCGATCCACATCCCCGTGGAGGAGATGTTGACCAGCAATCAGTGAGGTGCTATTTGTCATAAAAAGGTCTAATCAGCAAAAGTGCTGTTAAGTGTCCTGTTTTCACTGTGTAGGCTGTTAATATCAGGGTCTGTCAGTCCATCGTCATGGTTACCTCTGTGGGTGAGGTTTCCAGGGTACGAGACATGAGTATGTACTGCTGAACCGTTGGAACGCGCCACAGACGGACCTGAAAAACAGACACACAGATCAGTTTTACTGTATGTGTGTGTGTGTGTGTGTGTGTGTGTGTGTGTTTCCACTGGGAGGAGGCTACAGACTGAAAGCACCCACATAATACAGCACGCCCGAGCCACTTACCTAAATGATTTCTATCTTTTAAATATGCAGCAGCTAGATTTACCTTTGTACCTTGAAATCACCACTTACAATGATGATTTCATTTGCATAAGTTCACTTTCTAAAATATCACTGTGATGTTTTTCTAAAACAATGTATATGGTTTTATCATAGATACAACAGAGCATCATGGTTCTGAATCTCTGGGATTATTCAGTGCATTGTCTGCTCACAGCAGCTCCTGTGTTGAAATAAAGTGAGAAAAGAAAGTCATCATTGCCAGCCTTTGATGGTTGAGTTCAACTCTGAGGCTTAAAATAGCTACCAAGTACTCAGTGTTAAACACCTGATACGCCTTTGATATGGGCTTCTGTGACTGCTGTGTGTGTGTGTGTGTGTGTGTGTGTGTGTGTGTGTGTGTGTGTGTGGTACAAAAGCTGCAACTTTAATTACCACCACTAGATGGTAGCAGCAGCAGCAGTACAGTGATCAACAGCTGGATATGATAATATATCAATTCTGTGTGTCATTTGTTTGTGTGAATGCACACTGAATTGTGTGTGTGTGTGTGTGTGTGTGTGTGTGCATACTGCATACTAACATAGATGCATTTGCTACACTAGATTTTGCTGTATGTGTGTGTGAATGTATTTGTGTGTGCCAGTGTTGATATACTGACATGAGTATGATCGCGTCAGTCTCCTGGCTTTGGCTTGTCTGATTTCTCTGCACCACCTGTTGGTATCTTTGTAGGAGTAGAGCTTCAGAAACAGCACTGTGTAGACGCCTAGGGAGAGCACACCACCCACTGACAAACAAAGACACACAAATAAGAAATTCAGATCCTGTTACACACCAAGGGATCTACGCAGGGGAAACAGAAACAAAAAATGAAAGGAGCACTGTGAGGTGGTTGAGTTAACATGGGAACTGAACTGGAAAACCTGCAATGTGGCATAGCAGTGCCATTCTTTCATATTTACCTCACAGTTCGATGTATATCAATCCAATATTAGCCTACCCAGTTTTGGTACAGTTTATTGGCTTAATCATTCTTACATTAAATTTTTTTAATATATGTGTGTGTACATGTATGTGTGTGTACCTGGAGTCATGGAGGTGACAGTGAGTACAGTGACTGAGGGAAAAATCAACAAGGCTCCCAGGTTAAAAATGTGAAGAATTAATCCTGTAGTTTCTGAGATGGTACCCTGAAAGAAAGCAAGAAAGAACACTTAACATCATAAAAATAAATTACTTAAAGAGATAACTGTTTTGTGTTGTACTGTAAGTGCTGTACAAATGAAGTTTGTATATTTATTAAACCCAACAGCCGCAACAATTTAAACTATTTAAAACTGTCTCTGGTTAACCCAGATTTTACAATGTTTAATGTCAAGTGCTCTTTAGACAAGAGATACTGCAGAGGTCAGGAATGTTACGATTAGATATCATCTAATCATGATCAGGGAAGTTCTTATCAACACTGATAGACAGGTGTAGACAGGGCCATTCAGCGAGGATGGAATTTACTGTGTCGTGTCCTAATGCCGTCCTGGACCAGATTCAACCAAACATCCTTAATGGGAGGTTCCTGACTGATAAACTGCTTAACTGACACACAGTCCCGTCACCTTTCGTCTAATACTTGAACAAGAGCTTTGAATAAATACTTTCCCAGATTTATGGTAGAAATTTTACCCATGATTGTAAGCATTTTGAAATTGTCAATAGAGAGCAGAAAACTTAAAGCAGAAATTGATTCAATTATTCTGCAGAATTTGGTCCCAAAAGGCCATCAGCAATCTTATGCTGACTAATCTTCATTCATTATTAAGACTGAATAAAAAAAAAGAAAAAAAAGAAAAAGAAACAAGCAGGGGGATTTTTTCAGATTCAAGCAGCCTATTAAATTAGTTTTGAGCCACAAGAAAAATTATTCTGAAATCATTGTTCTCACCACGGCCAGCCGCCTCTCTGTGTACAAGGCTGCTATGATGAACACATTAGACGCTGCAAAACAGACCAGAAAAAAAAAGAGAACGACAACATGAAAATGAGACAGAGGCAGAGATAGAACGATAACCGAGTGACCACAGGCAGCATTTTGAGGTAGTGAAACAGTCCTGTGTTTCCCCAACTAGTAAGATTTTGCCCTAATTGCAAGTGTAAACTTTGCTAATTACCTACTATGTTGTACACATTAATGTCCCCTGTTTGCCAATTCTTATTCCTTCTGAATGAAACTGTCTCTGCATCACCATCCCTGTAATGCCTCAATATTGTTTTGTTTTTAGCACATCTGAGAGCGTTATTGCTGTGTTTAACTGTGCAGCAGGCTGTGGCTGAGAAAGAGGAAGTGTCTTCAGTCACCCTGGGTAAATACACAATGAATAAACAATATCAGCTGTGCTAAAATATTATATTGCCTTTTCTGCCACAGGGATTGACATCAACTGTGTTTTTATATGCCATCTTTAACCATTTGGTCAACTCTAAGTACACTGTTAAGGAGATGCAGAGGCAGTAAAACAGATGTTCTGTTCAGTAAACAGCGTCATTTGTAGAAACAAATACTGTTGAATTAAACCACAGAAACTGAACATTAGTTTGTCAAATTCACCTCCAACAGCAGTGCCAAGATCACAGGTGTACAAATGGATGTAAACCATGAATTTTGAGAGATGTGAAATACAAACATACCAATGATCAGGCAAGCTGCTGGCCAGCTATAGGGGTCCTTCAAGAAGAGAGACACTACTTGGATAGGGTCTACCAAGATGCCATACCTAGAGGAGAGCGGAGAGAACAACATGCAAAATAAGGCCAGATTTTCTCGTACTGAGGACTGCTATATTTAGATTTTGTTGCAGGATGGTATTTTGGGCTTGTCAGATTATTCAGACACTGTGTAGACTGTGTTGTAGGATCACATTTAATTTCATATAATATAAATAATTATTTTAATATGTTGGGTTGGGTAGGGGAGGGAAAGGAGGCGAGATGAGGAGGAAAGTCAATTGCGTAACCACATGGGAGTGAACTGTGACACCGCCCGCTTCTGTATGCATATATTTGTGTAAGGATGTATGTACTGTGCCTGTATTCACCTGTGCATACTTACTTTATTAGGTTCTCCAAGAACAGGCGTGCATTACTCAACACCTGAG
>OMKZ01024677.1:0-13340 GCA_900302535.1 Neoniphon sammara
ACACACACATACATAGAGGTTTCATTACAGTGAAGTAAGCACTGAAGCCAGAGGATGACTTCCTACCTGCTCAGAAGTCTGAAGAGCTCACTTGACTAAATAAAGGGGAAGTACACAGCGCCCACAAGTTGCCTCTCATAATTTTTCTTTTAAGCCTTCAGGGCGTTTAACAGACAGGTTGAAGAGATGCAGGGAGGAAAGAGCAATTTCCATACAAATGAGTGTCTGTGTAGTCTGCTCTGCCTGTGGAAAGGTCAGGGTGAGGTCAGTCACAAGGCAGCCGGGCCTCCATTAACTATTGATGTGTAGCTGGGGGCTTTAAACAGGCAGAGGAGCAGTCCCACGCTCCGACATTTCAAGAGAAAATGTATTTTTTTATACCAACCAAGGCCTCATGCTGGTGCCCTTAACCGATCAAAACACCTCATTAATTTACATTAATATCGTAGGCATCCAGTTGATACTCAACAGGTGTCCAATGGGATCGTTACAAATGGTGTTGGGAGTCGTCAGAGTACTCAGATTACTTTTTTTGTAGAAATTAATAACTAAATGCATTAATTTGAAATCTTAGTTCCCTCTGGCAGTGAATTTGGAAGGAAGCCATTTTCTGTCTGTCTGTTAGCAGTTTCCCTGTTCAGATCAATTTTCTGAATCTGAATCTGAATATCTCAAAAAGTTAGAGCCACATTTGGCTGAAATCTGGTGGGCAGAACACTCTTGGCCCCAAGATCAGTTTTATTAGAGTTTGGTGGTGATCCAGATCTCTGTAATGTCCTTCTTGGGTGACAGCTGTCCTGCCTTTAGTGGTGAAGTCTGACATGAAGGACTCCTGAGTTGGCCAGTGATCAGCGTAGCATCCATTGGTACCTTTGGTAGCTTCTGAGTATATTATTATTATTATTATTATTATTATTTGTATTATTATTATTGTTTGATAACCATCTCATTGCAAGAATACCTTTGAATCAGTCAGTTTTCAGGCTAAACTGCCTGACAACAGTGAAACCAAAGCTTTTGATTGGCCTGTTTCATTTCATTTTATTCTGCACATATTTTAATGGACAGAAGAAAAACATGAATATTGTACATTGTAGGTAGTGAGAACGTGCAGGGCGACCCAAAGAGTCCATCTGGACTTGCTGGATGGTTTCCCCAAAATTAAACGATTTTACTAATAATCTTACTTTTTTCATATTGTTTCTTTTTTGTTAGCGCAAACCACATGATGTTCATTAAAAGAAAAAATGCAATCAAATTTTAAATTTGTGTTTATGAAAGCCTTTCAAAAGCAATTAGA
This sequence comes from Neoniphon sammara, assembly GCA_900302535.1. Taxonomy (NCBI): domain Eukaryota; kingdom Metazoa; phylum Chordata; class Actinopteri; order Holocentriformes; family Holocentridae; genus Neoniphon; species Neoniphon sammara. The sequence continues at coordinate 1,301 of OMKZ01024677.1, forward strand.
TAAACTCAAAAACACATGATGGCAAAGCTAAAAACAAAGCTGTTAATCTTAAGCTGATATCTGGGAGATGCGAGGTTTTCACCCGACAGCAGAAAAGTATCCAGATGACTCTGGACTAATGATAGATGAGTGATGGGAAATAGGGAACGCGAGACAGATTTTTTATATAATCATGTTTTTATTCAGAGTGTCGTTGCCTTGCTGGTGCCAGTTATTTACTGCAGGGGGTTTTGTTCTCATTCAGGCCTGATAAACAGCCTCTATCTGCCCTCGCCAAGAAGCAGAGCGGGGAGCCAAGCCAGGCTGAGAAACAATAGAGGATTGTTGAGTGTTCAGGCAGCGTTTTCCCAGCAGAGGAGAAGACGGGAGAGGAGACACTGGCATCACGTTTCAAAGCAGTTCGAGCCAGCATGCCGTGTGCTTTCAGATACTAGCTAACCCACATCTTCCATCCATCAGTCATCAGCCCTTTCATCAGCTCATTCATTTATTTGTTGAATCTGCAAAAGTGGTTCTCAAAGGCCCTGTGAGGGGTCTCAGTGGTCCTTGAGAGGGGTTCAGAGGTTCTTGACAGGGTTCCAGGGGTCCACAAGGGTGTTTCAGGGGTCTTTGATGGTAGATAGATAGATAGATAGATAGATAGATGTACTTTATTGATCCCAAGCTGGGAAATTCTTGTGTTCTGTTGGTTCTTCAGGGGGTTCTCCTGATCCTTAAATGTGTTCCTAGAGGCTGTGTGTTCCAGAGGCACCCAGGTAGGGAGTTCCCCAGCTGCTGGAAGTGGTTCCAAGGATCAATAAGGAAGTTCTGGAGGTCCTCGCGCATGTGCCAGAGGTTCTTGGTGTTGTTCCGGATGTCCCTGATGATGTTGTACAAGTCTGTACAGGTCTTTGTCCGGTTCCGGGGGTCTTTGAAGGGATTTGATGGGTCTTTGTGTTCTAGTGGTCTTAAAAGTGTGTTCTACAGGTTCTCATGTGTGTTCCGTAGGTTCTGAGGATCTCCAGGGGTACTCAATTGGGTTCCAGAGGTCCTTGAGGGAGGGCTCAGGATGTGTCAGGGGTTCTTGAGGGTGGTCTGCAGGTTCTTGAAGGGATTCCAGGGATTGCTGACAGGGCTCCAGAGGTTCTTGAAGTGGTTCCAAGGACTATGTGATATAATATATATAAGGAGCACTAGTTTAAGGGATTATATCTGTCTGAGTAAAAAGTGAATTTTGATTTCTTTCTGTTGGTAGGGTTAAATAAATAAATTGATTAATAAATTGGATTAAATAGTAAGTAACAGGTGGACACATTATGTCTAAATTGATACAGAGACTGGATAGATTGAAACATCATCACTGTGCTCTCTGTCACTGTTGGCTGACTGGAGTATTAATTTAAACCTCCACAAGGGGGCGACCCTTCACAACAAAAGACCCCTGTAGGCCGGCTCATAACAGACTACTGAGGGAGTGACAGAAGACTGAGAGCTGGACAACAACCAGCTTTCAGGATTTTAAAAACTCAGATAACTTTTGACTGATATGTATTTTTTAAGGCCAGTAAAACTCCTTGAACTGAGCTTCCAGAATTTTCTTGAATCAAGTGTCATTTTCTTGATCCTAGTGGGCTGATCTGCCTTATTCTGCCTTGTTTCAACAGATTTATACTTGTTCCCAGAAAAATTCCTCAAACAAGTGAAACTGCATTGGAAACAAGTGGGATTATCTCATCCCACTGGCAGATTATTGACCTTGTTGTGTGTGTATATATATATGTACATATATATATATATATATATATATATATATATATACACACACACACACACACACACACACACACGCATGTCTGCTGTTAGTTTTTCTCAGTTCTCATGGTTGTCACACCTTACAGACTCAAATCCAGTCGCTGTGTGTCAGTGGCCGGTCGGTAGCCCCGCCCATCAGGCCCGCCTCCTCCCTGCAGACGGCCAATCAATCAGACCACCCAGAATGACCCCGTGACCCCTGAACCCTCTATGGTGTGAAAACACACAAACAAACACACACACACACACACACACGCTCTGTCCCCACAGCAGTTAGCTCTGTCCCTGAGTGACCTGCAGCTCAACAAGTACATCAGTCTTCAAAATGAACCACATGCTGATTATAGCTTACACTGTGTGTGTGTGTGTGTGTAATAATTATGATGAAGTTTATTTATAAAGCACTTTTCAAAACCACAGTCCTTCACAACATGAATAAAACATAAAAACAAGTTCAAATAAAGATATGAAGTTATGCCTGAAAGTGGTGACGAAAATATAAAACCTTAATAAATGACAATAAATAAACCAAACTATACTGAAAATGTAAAACATTAATTATGAAAAGACAAAATTCAGAAGTAAATGAGGCCAAAATCACATTGGAATTATAGAAATCGTTTTTTGGGCTGAAGTCCCTGCAGTCAAGTCACGTTAAACCTCAGAAAAAGTTTGAGGTATGACCAAAAATGTAAAAACTAATAAAATAAGATATATTTCCTCACTTTTTAAAATAGTTAATAAATTAAACACGTGGTGAGGTTACAAAGTCACAGGGTTGCCATGCACTTTGACCACAACCAAAAAAACACAAACCTGAACCAGGCCTGAGGGAACATGGTTTACTAAAACCCCATTTATCTGAATGTGCTCATAAATTGTTAAAATGCAAAGGTGTTTCTGAACCAGTTAAGTGCTTTAACAAATAATATAAAATGCCGCACTTCAAATTGCATAAGTTAGAAGGAGCAAAAGGTTAAGCAGCAGCGCAGGAGGAGAGGCTGAGAGCCGAGGGGGAAACGATAAAACAGTAAGTGATTTTTAAAAGAGTTTATTGATTCCGATCGCCTGAACTCATTAACAGAAAAGCGTGTTTCCTCTCCTCCGGGTGGTCCAGACGTCCAGGAGCCGTCCTGAACGACACAGGAAGTGTAACCATGGTGACGACGGTGGCAGGGAGGGACTTTAATGAGGCTCGAAATATCGCAAAACATCTTAGAACATAACATGTGGTTTCAGTTTGAGCTTTTAACTGCTTTTTAATTCGAAACACTTCAACACATCAATGGGAAATGAACTCCAATACCTCTGAGCAGAAATTCATTTCAGGTCAGCCTACGTGGCGCATATATATTCATCTATCTGTCATTATTCTCTTCATTTATTTTGATTGCATGTGTCAAAGAGAGGAGAAAAGCTTCAGAAAAGGTCGGCTCTGTGTTGGTAAAGTTCACGTAAAAACAGAACTTTCTCCCTGTATTACCTCTGCCGACGCCCTTGAGTGTCTTTGTTATGCAGGAAAAGTTAATTCCCAAACCATTATTAATCTGTTTTTTTGAAAAAAAAAAATCATTACCTGCAAGTTCTCATTTAGTCAGCCGAGGACCTAAATTACCCGCTGTCCTTTAAAAAGAGTCGTAATTTGTTTGAAGTACGGACCGTCGGTCATTTCATGAGAGTAGATGTCACTTTTTTCATCGTCATTTTATCTCATTTTGGAGGCAAACTGAAGGAAAATGAAGTGATGCTGAGCGGTGTGTGGATAATGTGCCGAGTTCATCCACTGATACAAAAACAAATATAAGAATCAGTGTGGCCTTGCAGTGAGGGGCGGAGGGAGACGGACTGCTCCGCCAGATTAATTCACATTTTTAAAAAGAATCTTAAAGCTCACCTCTTTAGCCTGGCTTTTATGTAAGGAGTGACTCCACCCCCGCTGTCTTTTATTTTCATTTTATTCACTTATGTTTTCATTTCCTTTTTTCCACCCTTCTTTTTTTCCAAGCTCATGTATGTATTTATTTGTTTTATATATTCATTTTATTTGTTTGTTTTATGTGAAGCACTTTGAATTGCATCTGTTTGCCTGAAAAGAGCTCTATAAATAAAGCTTGATCGATTGATTGATTAATATTAACTGTAAAACACAACCTTGGCCCCTCCCTCACTGCTTTCTCCTCCTCGTTGACATCTTCAAGCTGCAGACATGGACGGAGCTGGCGGCGAACCTCTCTGCACGCCGCCCAGCAGACCGCCCAGTGCTTGTGTTGGACAACCGGCCGCACCGAGGCTGACAAACACGGCGCCAGAGTCCCAACGCAAACAGGCCGCCGCTTCGCTATGAACTCTCAGAGTTTGGAAGCACTGAACAGCGCTCGGTGTGCTCTGCGTCGTGTTTTGCTGCAGCTAATGTTCAGTAAACTCGGGCAGAGCGATGGGCTCATCACCGAGCTTTTGCTGTATCAGTCGCTCATTATTATTCAGTTATTCAGCTTTGTTTCCTGTGCCAGCTGTTTGCGCTCACACTGGCAGTATTTGTACAGACGCTGGCGAGGGGGAAGCAGTCATTATGCATGTGAGAGACAGCAGAATTGGTTTTAGTTGATATTGTCCGCCCACGCGTGTTTGTTTTTTTCCCCTCAGAAGCGCCTTCAGTCTGAGCAACATGTCTAACACTCTGGTGAATAATTCATCTCAGTGTTTGGGAGGCTGATGTGCCGTGATATGTGGTGGCGTCCGTCCAAAGCGAGAGGTATCATATTCAGGGAGGCTGATTTGTTTGGTTTATTGTGTTTTCCTGTCGGCGTGCAACGTGATTGGATGAGTTTCTTTCCAAAATGCTGCATATATGTTATGGAAAAATGTTACTGCCTGAAATTTGTCGGCCAGTTTTTCCAAAACAAGGATGATTTTAGGTTCAGAAATGTGTCATGATTTTGTTTCCAAACCTATTACAGCTCAGGGTAAGTGTTTGATGTTTTGCGGAGAAATGAAGTTTACTAAAAGCTTAAATGAAACGACTGGCTGACAGCAGCAGCTCCTCTAACAGAGCTGAGGTCAACCTGCTGAGTGGAGGCTTTCCAGTTCAAATGGTGCAAACTGACCTCATTGGATCTCAGGAAGTCTTTAGTGAGGGAGCCAATCAGGACCAAGGCCAGCTGTCATGCTTTTAGTTTGAAACTGCCTGGAAAAAAATAACCAATTTTTGAAAACAAACTAATTTTAAATTTAACTGCTCAAATATAATCATTTTAGTCCTCCATGACTGAAGATCAAGAAACGGACTGTCTGCCGGGTCACGTATAGTTTCTGAGCCTCTGCTGCCTGTTTTGGGTGTAATTTGGGGGAATGATGGATTTTGACATTTTGAATATAAATCTGTTGCATGTTCAATCTGAAAACGGTGTGCAACGTTTTGCTGCATTTTCCGGGTTGAATGACATGTTTTCTCAAAATGGTGTGCAACAGGCTTTAAGGTTGTTTTTCTCTTGTTTGGTGGGCGTGTATATAAACCCCACCATCCAGCTGGATTAAAAAGGCTGCCATGGGTGCAACACTGCCTGTCACAAGAGGGTGTTCAACATGCCATCGTTTCCGTTAAAATAAACATTTTGTTGCGTTTTGCCAGAGCTGAATGCAACCCAGATCGACCCATCAGAGCGCCACCGATAGGCCAGAAAATCCTCAAGCTTCAAGCAGCAACAGTTCAGACACTGCACAAACAAACAAACAAACACACAAGCAAACAAACAAACAGAAACACATGTAGGGATTAAGCCGACAGTATTTGATTACATGCTCTATAAACAGGAAGCTCGATTTCTTATGACACCTTTAAGTTGACTCGGTTTCAGCAGTAACCTGCAACAACATGCCAGCATCATCTAGTCAGTATTTGAAGTGGCCATGGTTTTGGAAAGAAACTCATCCACTTAATTTTTCACTGAATACACACTGTCATGTATGACGACCATGATGATGGATGCAGTCTTCCCACACAGTGACAGCACTGTGGCAAATTCATCTTCATTATGTGTTGAAGTTGAATACAAGAACACGTCAATACCTCGCTGGAAATCTTTATCTGTCACACATAACACAAGCCAGAGGGCCTTGGGTGTCCTAGTTCTACATTTTCAATAAGGAACTCTTTTTCTTTTCCTTTTGAATGATAATCAAGGCCCGTATTTTCAGGTATGAATATAAATCAAACACACACAGCCTTCGCCATACCGCTCAGTGTTGCTCTCAGTTTTTTTTTTTAATCTGTATTTCTGGCCTGTGTTCTCTAAAAAAGCTCTTTGTGGCATCGCTGCTTGTTCAAAGCATTTTAGAAATAAACTTGACCTAACTTGACTTCACCTTGCGCTCAATAAAGTCGACTCGCAAAACAGCCCTTTCTCTCATGAGCTGCTGGGAAATCATGCAAACACTCGCCGCCGTTTGCTGGCACAAAGAGAAGTCCTTGGGCTTTTGATGGGTCTGTATCGAGGCCTTGCACCGAGACGTCACCAGCGGCAGTGACTGTCAATATCATTTAGTCTGCAGATGTAGACGGCTGAGATGAATGAACTGCCAACAAAACCGGTCACCAACGGAGGTCACAACATACCGAACTGACAGCCTGCTGAGAGGCTGATCGACAGCAAGACTTCCAAGCTGCAAGACGAGGTTCAGGATTTGTGTCTATATGACTGTATGAAACCTAAGATCTCTGCACGACTCATTTTAAGCAGATTTGTTCCTGTAGTCTCTGGTCTGGCCAACATGGTAAACAGTGCCGCTATCTCAACACTGTTTTAAAGTAATACTCGTTTGGGCGTTTTGGGCAAAATCCCCTTTTTCCAACTTACCCAGACTGAGACAAGATGTTCGATACCTTTTTCACCTCTGTACGTCCACTGGTTTGGTTCCTATAGGTAGCATATCGTGTTTGCTGAGCTAAACAGGGCAACTGGGAAACTGTTGGGTTCAAAACATTTGTATAAATGCTGGCAGCAACAGCCATGCAGTGTATGCCCAGCATAATTCAACCAAATATCGCTAATATGAAGTGCCCACGCTGTCAATTTTATCTCGAAAATTTCTTCTTAGAAAGCACTTTCATAAACATCTTTATGGCTGCTGATATTGTGATTTCCTTCCTTTCCTTTATTTCTTACTGAATTATCCTTAATTCTGCTTTACCTCCAGCACTTTTTGTTTTTTTCTCCTTATTTTCTTTCCTTACTTAAAAATTTCCCTACCTTGTTTTGATTCACTCAATTATATTTTGCACTCAGTGAGTTTTTACACTGTATGATACAGTTAAGCATTTTGTAACAGTTATTTTGAAAAGTACTAAAGTTTGCTAGTTCAGTGCAGACCTTGATTGTCTCGAAGGTGAATTTTGGCAACCAGGAAGTACGCCATTCAATAAGAATGGTAAGACCTAAAAACAGTATAACAAAACAAACAAACAAAAACAATAAAATCACAATAATCAATAAAATCAATAAAGAAAAGTCTAATTAAATAATGAAAACACTAAAAACAAGTAAAACGGACACATGGATAAGGAGCTGGAGACTGCACAGACTGCTACTTGCTAGTAAAATATGAGCAAAATATGATAAGTGATGAAAGCTCAGTCACATACAGAGTGCTGTGATAAAGTGTAGGGTGCAACATCAAGATGTGTGCAAATAATGCAAATGTATTGCACATGGAAAAAGGAAAAGCTGTATATATTGCACCTTATTATTGTTCTAATCCCAAAGACAACCTGCTGTCACCTGTCCCTCCTTTTCTCTCTCAGCAGCCATGCTCAACCCACTGAGCCTCACGTAGGTCTCTGTGAAACTGGAAGTTATTGCTATATTGCAGAGAATATGAGAAATGAAGGTTTTATGTAGCTGCACCAACAGCTGGGAATAGTCTGACTCAGAGTATTATGGAAGATAACTTTACACAAGATAATTGGAATCTTCTTTTATTCTAAGGCACACACACAGATCCTCGTTAACACATATGCAAGTGAGTTTAATAGCAGTCTGAATTGCAAGTGCGATCAATTTGGAGCCACAGAACAAAGCTTTGCAGCCTTCAGAGGAGTTTAAGTGGGCGACAGTGTGCTGGTGGACTGTTGCAACCATTGGACTCCATCCACCTGCCCACGTGCAGCCTGGGTAATTGGAGAAAGCTGTCTGGGTGAATTAATACGCTTGAATGGGTGGCTTGGTTGAATTTGGCATTTAGTGAGGTTAACCAGCAAAGCTAAAAATATCAGCGCTATGCTTCTGTAGGGAAAGCATCCAAAACAAGTCTACACAGTATTTCAGTGATAGACGAGATGCTTTAATAGATACAGGCTTTTTCTCTGCTGTAGCTAATTATTTTCCATCAGCAGGCCTTTAGTAAGACAGCTAGCTAGCTACCTTGTTAGGTAGGTAGCTAGCTAACTAGCCAGCAGGCTCATTTAGCAAGGTGAATCATATGTTAACATGTGTCTATTAGCCACTGCTAATTCTAGCTTCTACCAGATAAATTAGCTAGTGAGCTAATCAGAAAGGACCAGTTCCTGGTCTATAACAGCACAGAAGTGAAACATGTCTACTGAATGATGTCGAAATTGTTTAGTTGTACATTTAGATTTCTGCTCAAGAGTATGGCTGACAGAAGAACAGTTTCATCTCACAATCTCAGGCTTTCTACCTGTGTCAAAATTTCCCTTGTTGAATCTTTTGTTGCTCAGGAATTTTAGAGTACAGAAAGTGTGACAACCAGCCCCAGCCTCCCCTACTCTTTTAGAATCATCTTGGTGAAATTCTATACATGAAAAGCAAAAAGAGGGTTTATTTCACTGTATGTCTGGGAATGTTAGACATGAATTATCTGAGGCGGTGCGTCGGAGTGTGAGGGAGTTTCTTCATATTGTAGCAAACCTTATCACCGGGGTGCAGCGGTAAATGTTTTTTAAGCCTCTGAGGCGGCTCTCCAACCATGTCACTGGCAGGCAATATATATTTCTCTGATCCATGATTGCTATGTAGGCGGCTTGTTCCTTATAGGTCAAGACTGAATTGACTCCATAACTTGCACGGGGTCAGATCAATACAAGTTGCTTAGGTAAGCTTGCTCTCTGATCCGCGGTGTGGCCAAATCGATGAGGTGGATGAAGAAGAAACGAGGGGGATGGGGGTGATATGACGACCAAAAAACTGCACGGTACCAGAGCTGTGTCGATAACGTCCCCGATGTATTGAAGGATCTAATCTGCAGGTCTCAAATAGGTCCACTTCATTAACAGATCGACAGCTTGATTGAGTGGGAGCCAAAATGATGATCAATGAAGCGGAGCTGTGTGTACACCCGTGGTGAAGGCGAGCCGGGGCAGATGGGAAACCCCCTTCATACGCTCTGTGTCTGTGATGTGTGAAGGAAAACAAACAAGGCCGGAGACACAGGCAGAAAAATCATTCTGGGTCGTCTGAGGGCGTCTTTTGAAAAGCATTAGCAATGAAAAAAACATCCATAACAGGTGGCATATCTCAGGTAATAACGTCAAGCAGAGATATTAAATGTGTTAAAATTGATTATGAGGGCTTTTTTATTGCTTCTGCATCATGTTTAAGAGCTAGTGGACAATTTAGTCTGTTTGGGATTTTATTAAATATTGGATGTTATCAGAGGTTCATTCTATTTCAGCTACAGAACAACAGTCTGGAAAATCTGACATGACATTTTATTTTCTTCTCATAGTTTATTTATTCATTTATTAAATTATGATTTTTTTTTAAAGTTAATTTGTTATGTAAGGGCAGTAACATGCTGCACCCCAGTGTTTCCCTGCTATTGGACAGGTGTGGTGGGTCATCCTGCCTAAAAGCTGCAAACCTGAAAATAATTTCGTCAGTCTGGGTTTGAGTGGAGAGTTTTAGTCTGTCATGATGGTCTAACTGCAGTTTCAGAGGCTTTTCCTACTTGATATTGGAATAAACATTTAGGGGGAAACACTGAATTCTTGGATTTAGAAATTGTTAGGAAATGGTCAAATGTAAAGATACCAAATACTGGCACAAAATTTGAAATTTGTGGACTTCACTCTAATAATCTTGGTATTGCATTGGCCTTCAAAAACTAATTTTGTTGTTTGCATAGATAGATAGATACATAGATATTTAGATAGATAGATAAATCGACAGATAGATTTTAATCCCAAGGGTGACAATCCTGCTCGTGTGTTTCCACCTCCTCCATTTCGTTTTCCTGTCAGATGAACTGAAAGGGCCCTCATGCTGTGCCGTCCCGTCTGTGGAGAGGATTAGGGCTAATACAGGGCAAACATGCCGACTTGAGCTTAACAACTCCAGGCTTTACCAATAAGCTCTGAGAGAGCCGAGCAGCAGCGGGCACCTTCACCCAGCAGGCCAGACAAACAGTTTAACCTTGTATGGAGGCTGAGTGAGGCTGCGCCGCCGTCATCAAACGTACAAATTTGGCGTGTAAAACCAACCCAAATATTATATCAAGAAATCATTTTCAAACAGCTTTGCAAAGTGCTTTGATCTGATTTCAGACGATGCAGGTAGAAGCTATAAAAAGCACTGCAAAACTCTCAGTCTTAAGTTATTTCATCTCATGTTCAGTCTTAAAATCTGGCAGTTGGTTCAGATAATCCCACTTGTTTCCAGTGCAGTTTTTCAGGAATTTTTCTGGGAACAAGTATAAATGTGTTGAAACAAGGCAGAATAAGGCAGATCAGCCCACTAGGATCAATGACACTTGATTCAAGAAAATTCTGGAAACAAGTTGATTAGCATTGGAAACAAGTGGGATTATCTCATCCCACTGGCAGATTATTGACCTTGTTGGAAGAAAAACAAGATTTGAACACTGAAAAAGGATTTTTTTTTTGTAGAAAATGAAATAGGCTGGAAACTGTTTTGGTGGGAATGAAATCAGGGGAGGTCAGGGTCAAATGCTCCAATCAGATTTTGCACTGGCAGATTTTTGACCTTGCTGGAAGTCAAAATAAGATTTGAACACTGACAATGAGACTGACTGATGACGTCTAAAGTTATTTCAGAGCATTGGAAGCATTAGCATTATTAACACTTGTATCGCCAGCTACATCTATGTTTTTGCTTTGAAAGTTGACTGAAAAACTCAGGGAGGTTCACTGACTTTACTCCAATATTCTGTGATCCATCAAAAGCTTAAACTAATCTGTATCATTATTCAAGGTGTGAATGTTATAGACAAGCCTAATTTGTTCATTATCACATTCTATAATTTGATCAAATGATGAAATCAAAGGCAAAGTTGAAGCCAGTCGTACAAATGAGGCCCCGTGCACTTTATGTCTTCTGCGAGTCACACTGATATCATGATTTTAATGAGATTAGTCTGCTGTTGTAATTGGACAGGTTGCCTGAAAATGGAAATACCGGCGCCTTTGAATGAATTCAGGCTTTCAACTTTCAATTAGCATTGCAGCACAGTGACAGATGGAGAGAAAGTTCTTTCCTTTTCATGCTCTTGTGTGAACAAAAGGAGAACAGCACCCTGGGGAAATGAATTTGCCCCCAAAGTTGAATTATCTTTATTAAAATCCTGCGACATGCTCAGTTAATTCAGACCGCTCCATACGCTCCGAATGAGGCATCTCAGATGAAAGGCGACAGAAGTCCAGTGCTTTCAGAAGTTTCAAATCCAGGATTTCATCTTTTTTTTTTTCAGGACAGTGTGACCTCTGATTATGTTATGGTTCTGTTGGTGATGTAGCAGTTGAAAATTATTCTGTTGTTTCCACATTATACTTTGTTCTGCATAGGAAAAACAGCTGAATGACTAAAATTTTAAACAGAAACAGAAACAAATCTCAACAGCCTGAAAAAATCTCCATATTTACAAGTCATTTATCTTCATTTTCAGTGTTCAAATCTTGTTTTTCTTCAATCAAGGTCAAAAATCTGCCAGCGGGAGGAGATAATCCCACTTGTTTCCAATGCACTTTCATTTGTTTGAGGAATTTAAGTATAAATCTGTAGAAACAAGGCAGAATATCAAGAGGATCAAGAAAATGACACTTGATTCAAGAAAAATTCTGGAAACAAGTTGATTAGCTTTGGAAACAAGTGGGATTATCTCATCCCACTGGCAGATTTTTGACCTTGTGGGACGAAAAACAAGATTTGAACACTGAGGATGAGAGTAAAAGATGGGAGATTTTTTTATGTTCCGAAGGACGAAATTGAGAAACTGTTTA
>OMKZ01024684.1:0-39117 GCA_900302535.1 Neoniphon sammara
CCCAAACCTGAGTTTAAAAAAAAAAAAAAAATCCAAATAGCCTAGTTTAGTAAATGTTAAGTAAAAATGTTTATCAAATTGGGTATATAGCCTAATTAGGATATAGCCTATAGAATTTAGGCTATATTATAGTAGTATAATGATAATTTATAATAATTTGTAGGCACAAGGGAGAAAGTGCGCACAACTCAATAATTAAGAAAATTTATTGGGTGCCCGGTAGACAGTGAAACTGAAAAAACAACAAACAACCAGCGCTCACAGTAACGACGACGGGGTGTCAAGTCCCCCCGATTAACCCTTGAGACCCCCTGAAAGCCTCAAGAGCAAAAATTGAGGGGGGTCTCAAATTTTGTTAAGAAATAAAAATAAAAATATTGTAGCGTCCAACAGGACGTTGGAAAGAAAGGTGACGGTTTATCAGTAACACCACTTTAATACTGAACTGAGGTTGTCAGGGTGCGAACTACGGGGGAACCAGGGGGGTCTCAGCCCCCTTTAATGAGACATGAGCTCCCCTGAAAACATGATTTGTGAAATTTTGGGGGGGTCTCTAAAATATTGGCAAAATGTTGTTTTTTCCCATGCATTTCCTTTTTGTTTTGTTTTTTGTCATGCGTGTGTGGTGTCATTTATTGGTTTGTTGATGTGTGTTTAAATATTTCAGAGGTTAGTTTGCACATGTTAATGCAGACTTGATTCCTTGTAGCCAGACTGGCATGTTTTGGTTTTGATTCAGATTTGATGCGTGTGTGGAAGTTGGATGTGATGTGTGCTTATAGGTGCTGACATAAGGCAAGTAGGCGTACAGGCTTGCAATCATAACCAATATAAAATTTTGGGGGAAATCAATTCCTTTATCCTGCACCTCTCAGGAAGTTCTATTGATGTTTGTTAAATCTTTTTTTCCATAAAAATTTCCATAAAAATGTTGTATCTATAACCTTTAAAGGCTTTTATCCTAATATTCTCTCTGTACACTGGCATGTGCTTTACTTCTGATGCTATCTGCAGGAGCAAGAGCCTCATCTGTGTCAGCCTTCAATTACATTGGTTGAGCACTGTTATAAGCATCCTGAAGATGTCTTTCTAGATTTATTCTCATGTTGGACTGTTTGCAATGTTCTCTGCATGTTATTTATCATGTGTTGTGTTACATGTAGTGCTGTGCTGCTATTCCCTCAGAGGAACTACTGCCAAATCAAACTGTATTGTCATCTTTATCTCTGTATTTTCACCTCTTAATCTCTTTCACCACTTAAAATAAATGGTTAAAACTATGACATGAGTGGTTCTTGACAGAATTTACTTCTAGCAGCTACACATATAAGCCTGACTTGTTAAGCTGTGACCAACAGATTGTTCTGTCAGTTGGCCAGTCGGCCAGTTGGTCATTTGGTCGGTCGGCCCACAAAAATTTCCTCACCCCTTGGTGGCCACAGTTTTCGCTCTAGGGGGCTGAAATTTGACATGGAGGTCAAGTGTACGTGTGTGTGTGAGGGTTGTTCATGCCAACTGGTAAGCAAGGTGTGTGGCAGTGGGAGTGGCCTGTAACATGTCCAAACTTTGTAGAAAGACACACACACACACGCACTAACACACAGACACTTACATTGGTGACAGTTTGCCCTGCCTCTACACTTTAGCCACACCCCCTTTCATAACTCATTAACAGTTTGTTTCAGGCACTTGTTAGCCTTGCCATTTTGTTCTGTTGGTCAATCAGTTCACTTGTCCACAAAAATCTATCCATTCATTGGTCCACAAAGTTGTGCCCACACTAGAAACTGCAACTTTCTACCTAGGACAGAAATTTGCCATGGAGGTCAAGTGTTTGTGAGGTTGTGTGTGTGTGTGTGTGTGTGTGTGTGAATGCATTCATGCGTGTATGCATGCGCATACGTGGTTACTGCTATTGCAAATTTGCGCATTGCGCATTTTTTTTTTTTACAAACTTAATGACTAATGTTCATAGAGTACTTATATCTGAGTTATTTATTAAATCGAAAATTAAACACCTTTTCAGAGTTTTTGTTGTGTCTTTCTACAACCTGTATGTTTAAATAGCTTTGAGGCTCCATCAAAATAGCTGGTCCAGGGGAATAGCAGCCTGTATGATGACCATTTTACATTTTGCTTGTGAGTTCAAAACTCATGTGAGATTTGGTAATTACAAATGCAGTTATTTTCTTTCATTGTACTGCCACATAATGATACAGACCAACAAAACACAATAACAATATTTTCTGATTAAATCAGAGTCAGTTTAAAACATGAACAGGCATGTAACAATAACTGACTTGCACATGTGTACATGACCATAACAGACCAACACCAGTCAGTCCACTGTTTACTGTGATGGAGTTTTTGGACTTTCAAAATAACCAAGCCAGTAATTTTGTTTTTGGGGGGGTTGCTCTGGTAGCTCACCGTGTAGAGCGTGTACCACGTAATTGCAGCGGTTTTTGCTGCATGTCATCCCCTCTCTCTCCCCCGTCTTTCCTGTCTATCTCCACTGTCACTGTCGATAAAGCAGAAATGCCAAAAAAAATACTCTTAAAAATGTTTTGGGGACACTGACCTGATTCTTCTTTTAGCTCCTTTAAACATTTCAAACGTGACATAGGTTATGTGTAAACATAACCTATGTTGTGGTACTAAAATAATGCCTTTAAATATGATAAATGAGAAACTATTCATGCCACACTCTTAAGTCTGTATCAGACACAGATAGGACGCCACTACATGGTGCTAAAGTTTCATTAAATTATATATTCTACATGGTAAGCAGTTGATCTGCTTTCCTTACTACATAGTCCTACATCTTCCCGGCCAGATAGTCACCCACCTCCCAGTCATCTCCTGCAGAGACCCCCTATTTGTTGATCCTGAAACTGACATGAATCTTCCAGTTTGCACTGCTGCCACCTACCAGGCACATCAAGCTCCTCAGGCCCATCTGGCCACCACGAGAAGGTACCACAACCCATCTGCCCGCTCTCAAACCCATCCGATGATGCAGAAACCTGTGAATATACTGACAAGAAGTACACTAATGACTGATACTAATCATAGACATCTGGGAAAAGAAAAACACTGCAGCCAAGGGTTAGTCCATAAGACTTTCTGAAAATGTAATGGATCTGGCAGGGAGGGAGTTGGAAAGTGGTACTATTTTTTTTGGCTAATTGTTTTCTGATATTGCTTTTGTCCTGCTGAATTATCAGGAACACTATTTACTAGGAATGTCCCGATCCGATCTCAGTAACGGGACCGACCAAAGCATTTTTTAATTGATCGGTATCGGCTCTATCCGCCCGATCCTTTGTTTTACGTCAGTTGTAACACGTGTAGTCATCGAGCCAATTTGCAGCAGTACGTAGTAGCGGCTAAAATCAAAATGTCTGCAGTGTGGAAATATTTTAAGTTGGAAACTGAAAGCAGCATCTCAGCAACTTTTAATGTTTGCAGTGCGAGCATTTCGCAAGGCGGCAGTAACTGCTGCATACAATACTACCAATCTAATACGGCACCTGACGAATAAGCACTCAACGCAATACAACGAGTTCACTCAGGCAACTAGGCGAAGGCTGCGCCAAAGCAACAGACACTTGAGGATACATTAATAAGAAAAGAGAAATTTCTTCGGGACAGTGACAAGGCCAAAAAACAGAGAGAGTCATTGAATCCATTGCTTTGGATGACCAGCCCATCTCCGTAGTAGAGAACACAGGTTTTCGCCGTCTGTTATCGGATCGGGACACGGTATCGGCAGATACTCAGTATTCAATGACTCAGACCGGGCTGGGGGGCTCGATCGGGACATCCCTGCTATTTACTTTATGTTACATTTAGAGCTATGCATGTGTACATGACCTGTTTGGTTAAGACGAAAAACTGTGGTGGTACATGATTTATACCAAGTTTTGAAAAGGATGAATATTACTTTATTTTAAATATAAAATTCTGACTAGGATATTCATAGCATTGCAACATATGCAATTTTTAATTTCAGCCGGATCTGAAATATAAGGTGGCAGAGATGAGGTGGCTGAAATATAAGCAGTATATGAAAACAGACACTGGACATTCATAGGAGGTGAACAAAATAAGCTAAATTTAGGGCTACTAATGTGACAGTTTATATATGAGCACGAGTACTGATTAGAAACGTCATAATGGATAGCTTTCTTAGTGCTAAAGTTACACAAGTACGTATAGTCCCTTACTGTTCATGCGCAGAGCACTGACTAGAAAAAAGGCCAACACAATGAGAAGATGGTCTTAACGCCACCACACAATAAGTGGAAGATAGCAATGAGAGTAAATTAAAACTATTATTGGACACTTTGTACAAAATTCCAAGTGCATTGCCCTTTTGGTGTGATTTAACAATTCCATCATTTTTAACTGTAAGGAAAGGATAGCCAGAATATTTAGGCTATGAATACCTCTTGAATTTTGTATTTTTTATTTAAACAGAAAAAAATTAAAACTAGCTCATGTCAAGTGAGTTTTTAGCATTTTCATTCCATTATAGGCCTACCTGTTGAATGTGGGTATAAACTGCTGCTGTTTCAAACCAACTGTGTTAAGGCATTAAAAAACGCAACCGTATCCAATGTCTAAATGCGATAGAGCTTTTTCACAGCAGCCATTTTGACATGAAATGGCAAAACACGGGTGTTTATGACTTTAATTAAGGCTACGTTCTATTTAGATGTAGTCCCGACTTTCTCCTTTCAGGAAAATGCTGTGTAAACAAAGCAATGAACAGGAAAAGACTGAGCGTCGAAGTGGATAATAATGCAATGTTATTCAACTATCCATATAGGTATTTTAAAGACAAACTAAAGAGGGAATAACTCCCGAGGAAAAGTTCAGCCGTGAAAACAAAAAAACAGGTGTGTTTTGGTGTTTTCCTGATTTCTTGGGTGTGAACTGATTATGCTATACTCACCCAGCGTCGAGAGAAAACGGGCCGTTTGTCTGTTGTTGTTGTTTGGTTGGTTATGAGGCGTGCAGTGATGAGTGAGCAATAAGTGGGCAGCAGGGAAACTTGGCTTGATATATGAACACCTGGCCCCACAGGATTAGGTCCAGTCAAGGCGGCAGAGCAAATTTTGGTTGCTTCATCATTAAGCTACTGTGTGAATATTAGATTGAGCTGTGCAGTAATTTAGTTGAGAACTGAGAGGTTGGGATGTTTGGTGTGGATGTGATGTAGCTAATGTTTTTCGGGTTAGGCTTAGGGATTTTTAAATAAACTTGACTGAAGGTAAGTTAAAGGACGATGCCAAGACGAAAGACGATATTGAAGATGAATGTGTGTGGGTCGTTGCAGTATGTGCTGCTTTTTTTTTTTTTTTTCTTTTTTTTTTTTTTACAGTTACATGAAATGATCGGATTAACCATTCCCCCTCCTAGCCTGCCACATCAAGTTTTACTAATATGAGTAAGCATGCTTATGCAAATCCTGTGCTGTGGAGGGCAGTAATGGGCCCAAAAGTGTATTCGACCATAAAGAAGAAGTCCGTGTTGTTTTTGCCTGGTGGCTAGCTGACCGAGCTTGACACTGGATGTGTATGAATGGAATGCAGGACAGCTCACTCACTGCAAGGTTAGCTAAGCTAGCGGTCCTACGCCCACTTACAATGTGGGAAAGGTAACTTTAACTAGCTTGCTAGCTTTGCTGCTAATGCATCGTACTTGCAATTTATTTTTAAACTGGCTTTGATAGCAATGTAGACAACAGTACATGAAATACTTAACTCATGTTATGCTAACATGTTATGCTAGCTAACCAGGGTCATGTTTTGCTTGTGTTGTTGAGCTGAAGTCGGCTAGCTAATATTAGCTGTTGACCAGTCACGATGTTTTATGTTGTTACAGCTGCTCTTTGGGACATTTGTATAGCTGTTACTTGCATGTCAGCTAGTGTTTAATTGTGTAATAACTTGTGATAAGAGCAGCTCTGCTGGTGTGAACAGAGAGCTACTCAACAGCTGAACTTGACCTATATAGCAGCGTTGCTTATTCCACCGTTACATTGCTAAGTACATTAGGTAGCTACATAATCCATTGGCTGTTCAGCTTTGAAGGCACATATAGCATTAGTGAACGTAATTGTGGAAGTGGTGAGGATGTTTTATGCTGCTCTTTTGTAACTCCACATTGCAGTGTTGATTGACTGTCTTATACTGCGGTGTAGGCTGATGTTTTCATGTGATGTCTCTTGCGGTAACGTTATTTGCTGCGAACCATGGGGACAACTAAAAATGAAACTTGAGCTCCCGTGATGACTGTGTGGCACTTTGTTGAAAACTTGTCTTGTCATGACAGGACAGGTGATGCATTGGCTGCAGATGCCATGATTTGATGCTGATCTGTTGACAAGCAGCATCAGCCATGTCTGTGACCTGCCTCCTTCGCCACACGTTGAGGTAATGCCATAGTTTGAAATGTGTTCAGACAGTATTGTGTGCTGTTGTAAAGTGGGTTCATAGCTGGCTTCTCTTCTCACAGAAGTCCCCCTTTTCTTCTAAGTAGAAATGTCAAACTAGAATACATTGAGAACTCTGGCAAATGAACATGACCTTGTTTATCAGCAATTGTATACACCAGGTGGATCATAATGTAGCATTCTCAGAATCACAATGAAAAAGTGGCTGCTAAGGGCTACTTTAACATTATCTCTCTAAAGTATCTTCAGGATTATTATCCATCCTTGGACAATCAAGTCAAAGTAATGCAATTAAACAAGCTGAAGAAGAGTTGAAATTTCCTTGTAACATAAACCAACATCAGCAAAGTGGAAATACTGTAGCATCTATAATTTAGCCAAGTTAAAAGAAAGTTAAGATATCACATACACTTGTTTGCTTATTACAATCTGATTTAACAGTTTTCAAGTGTAAGCTAGGTGTCAGTTATTGCCGTTATTATTATTAGTAGTAGTAGTAGTAGCACTATTTCAGAAACACAGTTATTGTACTACTATATCTGTTTCAAAATGCAGCTATTGTACACTTTAAATAGTTTTCTCCATTCCCTAGAATAAATTAATGCATAAACTTAAGTTTTTTCTTCAGACTGGAATCTTAAACTCAGAATCTTATACCATTACATCCTGTTTCTCTCCATACCAGAGAAGAAGACCTTACAGAGCAGCCAGAGAAGCTGGATGTTTAAAAATTCTTGAGTTGCTTAAAAGTTCAGCTGTTTGTTTTTCTCTTTGAATTAATTTCAGATTGGAGAGCAAACATGTTGCCACACATTTCATCCAGCAGAGAGCTCTATCCGGGGCAGATGCTATCAATGCACTGCGACCATTTTACTTTGCGGTCCACCCTGACTTCTTCGGCCAGTATCCCAGGGAACGGGTAAGGTTGTCATGTATTGAGCCATCGTTGTAGAGAGAGTATCAAAAATTGTTTAGCAATCAAACTTATTTCATGTCCTAAAGCGTTTTGTATATTCTGCGTGATAAAATGTGCATAGGTAATACTGAGAAGTAGTGGATGTCTGAATGTGAAAATAGTGAAAAATATCAAAGGCACTGGTTGAAATGCATTGACAATTATCTTGATTTCCTCGTAGTTGACTTGAATATATAGGTCTCTGACATGAGACTTTGTTCATCCTCCCCATAAAAGACACTTTAGGAAGAGGCAAGCTTCACTCATACACATTGTGTATGCTTTCAGGCATAGAGCCTATAATGATGATAATCTTGATTATATAGTATCTTTCAAAACAATGTTACAAAGTCTTTTACAGAGACAAGGAGGTAAAACAGAGGTAAGACAGAAGCCCAGGAAAGAGAAATGATGCAGGCAGACAAATGCCATGACCAAAACCAATAAAATTCAGTAAAAGATTAAACAACAGAACAAAACCAAATAAAACCGAATCAGAAAATGACAAATGTGGGTGACATGGTCCCACTTCCAGGTCATGGTTAAACTCTGGCTGACTTGTTTTGCACCAGTTGCAGACAGTTTTGGGGGCTTTTGCTTAGACAAGACTAGAGGGAGTTACAGTAGTCAAGGCATGATGAAATAAATGCACAGATTACAGATGATTTTTGACACTTTATGTTCCATTTTGCAGGAAGTAAATGAAAACTCCCTGAAGAGGCTCAATGGCTATTTGGAAAACCTCCAGAAGCCTGGGGTGCGCTCAGTTCAACCCACAAAGCTCACTTTTTATGTCAGAGAAACAAAGGACAACAGTGATATGCAGCAAGACCTCCTCCCCGCAGGTACATTTTCATACAATGCTCAAAATAACAAGGTCTTCTTTAGTTAAGTTCCGTTTAAGCTTTTTCTTTCCACACATCTTCTCTCTACTGCCTGTTTTCCCAGGGTTCCGTTCAGTGAGTTTCACCCTGGACACAAAGGATGTCTTGAGTACAGTAATGGACGTCTTGAAGTCCTGCAGCCTGCCTGTAGAGCACATGAAGGGGCTGAAGCCGAGTGCAAAGACAGCCAAGACTCCTCCTCAGGGTGGGATGCCTTTCTACAGGCCCATCAAGTGGGACAAGACCTACTACTCTTTCACTGGCTTCAGAGATCCTGAGCAGGAGCTTCAGCAGGCAAAGAGAGTAGAGCCTACACTCAGGTTAATAGCACCACACCTCAACCCTGCATTTAAGTACAGTCACTGATGTCCAGGACAGGAAACTAAATGGCACATCTACTAGTCACAGTAGATCATTCAGAGAATTTACCAGCCACATGCGGTATTTTACCTGCCCAGTCTGATTTTTTTTTTTTTTTTTAATGACAGAGTGCTGAAGTGTGGTTGGTTACTTGCCAAAGCAGCTAGGAAGTTGCCAAGACAAACCAGCCATAGTAATCATTTACTAGAATTTGGCTGGCTGATCATTTGTACCATCCATCCTGTTGTCCTGTGCCTGCTGCTGTGTCCTTGACAAGTTGTTTTTATTCCTTTTCCTCTATCTATCCTCCCAACTGTTGACAAAAAGTTGAACAAAAATCTTTTAACACGGGAAAAAACTATTTGTGTGGACATTTTCCGCGTATGGAAATTAAAGTGTATTGCTTTCTTCCCTCACATGCCAAGTGTTTATTTTTTGAATTATTTTGTTTTAGCAGTTTGTCTCCTATTGGAAATTGCATGCGCACATATCTCGACGTCTTAGTTGTGCATTTAAAGGATAAGTCTGCTGATTCATTGAACAGATGACATGCCGTTGACATTGCTAATGTTAGAGGTATATGTCTTCCCCAGCTTATGGCTGAGAAACAATGAGCCTGAGGCAACAAAGAAGCACAGCATTAGTCTTCCACGGCGAGACGAGCTGAAGAGACTGAAGAAGGAACTGTGCCAGAAATTTGATCTGGCAGATATCAGGTAACATTACAGTACTTGGAGACCTTAATGTGCCATTGTGTAGCCGTTAAAATAATACAGCAGAGTTTCCCCAAACACTGAGTAGGGGCAGTTGGTCACAGTATCTGTAGCATCTACTTGGGTTTCATTGGAGAGTTTGTGTCTCATGATTGACCAAATGCTGTTTCAGAAGCTTCTCTGCCCAAAAAAGTCAAATTCTGGTGGAAACGCTGGGGTGTAGTCTTTTCTGGACTGCTGTACCTCTTCCTGACTGGGCTGCTGAAGTGCTGTCTTCACCCACTGCAGTGCAGCTCACCCTGTCTTCAGTTCCTTCAGATTCTCCCTTATTTCCATCCATTTGAGATGGGACTTGCACATGTTCAAGTTCAAGTTTATTTAGAGCCCAAATCACTGTTTACAGTCTCAAAGGGCTTTACAGGACCACAAGTTTACAATAAACAAAACAAGACTGGCTTAACCCTCTTGGCGTGCAAGAAAAAACTCCCCCGAAAACCTAAGGGGTAAAGGGGAAAAATGGGGAGAAATTGCAGGAGGGATCACGTAGAGAGGGATGAACTTCGTGGCTAGTCAGGAGTGCAGCATGCGTCAACAAAGTGGGCAAATCATCAAATTTAAATTAACCAATTAGACCAAATCAAAAAAAAAAAAAAAAATCGGACAAATGACAAAATGTAAGGTTACATATATGTTAGTTTGTTAATATCTATCTATATCCACTGGACCTTAAAGACTACAGCAAAGATTGTGCATGAACTAGTGTATGATTTATGGATTCTGCCTTTTTAAGAGAACACCGTGCCTCCACTCCTGTCTTGCAGGTGGCAGCGTAGTTGGGGAGTCACCCACAGGTGCTGCCAGCTGCAGAGTCTCAGCCGGCTGTCTCAGCAAAACCCTGAGGCCTTGATCAATTTGCAAGGTAAAATCATCATCGGGCCTCCCTTTGAACATCTTCATCTTCAGCACTGTTGTTTTATTTTTAACAATTATCAAAAACATTTTAACATGATTAAATGTCCATTTTGCAACTCTTAATCAATTATTTCTGACATACTATTGATTCAAGCTAGCACCAGTTCATGAAAACTTTAACACTTTAACACACTGTTGCAAACAGTCTGGTAGCTCTTTACTGGCAGAAATCCTGTGGCATGAAGAAGAGATGCGTTTTTCATTTCCTGTGACAGAAACACAGGATTGTTTGGGATAAACACAAAAACTGGGTTGTTAGCATGAACAGTGATAGCCATCATGGCTGAACAGATGAAGATAAGAACAACACCTTCACAAACTCGAACTCTGTCAACAGATAATCCAAAGAAAAAGACGTCACAGGACTATAAACACTTAGATATGTGATCTGTGGTAAACACGGTAAAAACCACCACAGCAATAAGCTCCGAAGGTAGAGACAAAGTTAAAAAAAAAACAAAAAAAAAAACGTGCATTCGAACATTGTAGCATGTTTTGCTGCCATAGCTTGATTCAGTGTGTAACTGTAAAATAATAAAATAAAAGGCCTCGGAAGTCTGATGTAATGCTAAGCACCAATCAACGGAAACTTCTTTTGAGAAAATGAATGGTGTTTCATGTAGTGTCACAGTCAACCATTTTCAATGCTTTTTGTGCATACTGTGTGAATTTAAAACTTGCTGACTCACTTATAAGGTGGATCATGTTTGTAATTATTCATGAAGTAGCTCGCCACTTGGGAATAATGTTAAGTTTTAACTGCTGTTAGGCTGGTTAGTGATCCAGACAGTGGAGAAACAGAAGTTTAGACATTGTCACTTTGTGAAGAGCAATGTAACTGGCGGCCTGTCAGGAGCCTGTTTGACACAGCCATTATTCTGTTTTGCTTTGATAGACCGTCCTTCGTAGCAGTCATTTTGACATGACATAGCAGGTAAACACAGGTGTTACTAATGACATTAATGAAGGTTCTGTTCCATTTAAATGTAGAAGAGTCTTTCCAGTGAGCCATCATGAACAAAAGCAGGACCCTGGCTCTGTTAGACCTAAATGGAACAGAACCTTCATTAATTTCATTGGTAACACTTGTGTTTACCTGCTGTTCATGTTGATGCTGTGAAAAAGCTCTCTTGGCTCATGATTAGAAAGAGTGTACAGTGGTCAGGAACCAGTAAAACTCTTGATAATAGAGGTATTCAAATGTTTAAAAAGTCTCAAAAGGTTTTGATGTGATTTATCCAAAGACAAATTTTACCTGCATTTGATATTTCACTATTATAACCTTGCCACACAGTTTCATAACATTTTGTGTATAAGGCTTCAGTGGCCTGACACCACCTTTCCATAAACACACTTGTAAATTACTTGGCAAAAATGCTAAATTCTGGTATTCCTGTTCTTTTCCATTTCTTTCAGGACACACCATCATCTTCACTGACCAGTCAGGGATGAACGCCTCAGGACACGTCATGCTGGGAACGATGGATGTTCATCATCAGTGGACAAAAGTAATGTGGCTAAAATCCTCAGATTCGCCCTCTGCTGCTACTCCCACATTGCCCACATTTTTCTGTGTTTTGTAAACCTTCATTTACCTCTACCTTTCCCAGCTGTTTGAAAGGCTACCAAGCTATCGGAGCCTGCAGCAGCAGACGGAGTGGTTGAAGGAGAGGATCAGCCTCCTCCTGGGTGGTGCCCAGGTCATCCACGTTGAGAGGCTGGGTCCCGTCCAACCCATCGCCGAGCACTACAACACCCTTAACACCTTCCACAAGAGGCTGATGCCTCGATGCCTGCGTCTGCACCCTAGGAGCCTGCAGGATCTGACCCTAATGCTGGAGAAGTAAGTTGTCAGATGGCTGGCTGAAAACTATGTGAAAGACTCAAACCCGAGCGTTTCCACAGAAAAAATGCTGGTGCTCAGCTCAGCATGAGGCGCCATTTTTAAATGGCCCAGCTGACAACGATTACAATAGACCCTTTCACAACAGATAATAAGACATGAAATTGCAGGGTAAACACAGGTGTTACTAATGATGTTAATCACTGGAGAGGCTTTGGTAAACTTAAATGGAACAGAACCTTAATTAGTGTCATTAGTAACACCTGTGTTGCCCTGCTATTTCATGTCACTTTGCAGTGATTTTACCATAGACACTCCAAGGCCAGCTTAACCTGCTAGCATTAAAACTAAAGCTGTTCACAATCCAACAGAAGACACTGGTACGTAAGCCTAATTTAGCCTTATTTATTGAACCACCTCCCACCCCACTCCACCTAAACTCATGGTCCCCTTTGGACAAGATTACATGCCTACTTTTAATATTGCAAATTAGCAGTTGGGTTGCAGCTGTGATTTGTTGTTGGTCTCCTTTTTGCATCTTTTGAATAAATACATATTGGTTTATTAATATTTCATTACAGAACATGAACTAATGAAAACTAGTTAAAAAGACATGAAGGAAGATGGAGCTTACTTGCTGTGTACAGGGAGGGGCTGCAGTGTGTGCAGTCTTTCCCCTTAGCAGTAACTTTTGGTTCATAGGGGGAGCTTCTTAGCAAAGGTTGACATGGTTTTTGGTTTCACTCAGTGGCTAAGACACTGTTATTTCAGTTTATTTGTTGTCTCCTTGTGTCATTTGCAGCGACCGCTCCACCCCCAGGCTTCACGAGATGGGTCACTTTATTATTCCTACCAACTGTGACCCGCCAAAGCTACAGGCTTTCCTTCAGAGCCATGCACACGAGGCCAGGCAGCGTACCCACCGCAAAAACCAGTGAGTGAACGATAATGCTAAAAATGATCCTCAAGTTGGTTGCAAACATTTTTAGTGCTTAAATGACATTTCCCAGAGCCTTCCTCAGTTTTTGGATATCAGCACAAACCATCTGCTATCAGTAGTTTCAGTCCAAAAATGATATTTGTCCTCACAAGCTGATAGTGACTTCAATTGACACAGTCCTTTTGACTCAATGATTTATTTGTGATTCTCTAGACTGCAAGTGGAGGAAGAGGCGGCAGTGAAGGCCTGTCTCCAGTCTCTTTCCCTCAGAAGCCTCTCAAAGGAGCCCAGCATTACCTCCAGCCAGATGATTCTCTGCTGTAAAAGGCTCCTGGAGCAGCGCTCTCCCCTCATGCAGGGCCTCCATATTTGCATTTCACACTTTTACTCGGTCTTGCAGGACGGGGACCTTTGCATCCCCTGGGACTGGAAGAGCTGAGCCTGAGGGGAAACCTCCTCAACAGCTCAGAAAACATCAGACAAAAGAATCCCAAGTAGCAGGATTCCCACAGATGTAAAACTTTTGGAAATGTTTTTTAGGGCATTTTAATGTTGTCCAAGCTCCAAAATGTGAAAGTAGGATGTTTTGGTGAGGTGACAAGGAATTATCTTTCTGAGAGCATGTTGGCACCTAACACCACAAGATGTGATGTCTTTTGAGATTCTATCAGGTTTACCACTGATTGACCCATCTAATAAGAAGCACTTTATCCTTGTACAGGAAAGGTCAAATAGAAGGTTAATTGGATGGACACTGTAAGTGCAATAGGGTTCAAGTTTGGTTTGCACAGAAGACTTGAAGTCAATCAGTTTTGAAACCTCAAAGTCAAACTTTGTTGTTTATTTGAGAAATCGAAAAATGTCTATTTTTGTTATTGTGTGCGGTACACAGAGAAAGACAATTCAATAATGGTTCTTTTAAGCCTTTGTATAATTCATAATTTCAGTTCAAATACTTGGCCAGCTACGGTGAAGAGGCCCTAACTTTGTGTTCTTCATAGCTCAGATAATCATTGTTTTGACTGAAGGGAACATTTTGGAGGATTAGCACTTCACAAGACAATCCAGGAAAGCTAACAAAGATGGTGTTACAAAGTTTGTTACAACTTGAATTCAGCAGACACTTTTTGTGTCATATGATGTGCTATATTTTGTCTCGTGTATATTCTTATATAGAAACGTTCTGTTCCAGCATCAGGGTTGCTGAGTGTGGTGTTGAATTGCTTCACTAGATGGAGCTGTTCTGTTAAACCCATACTGGGGTTCATTCCTCAAAGGGATTTTTCTGGACCTTTCCATTGCCAGCAGTTGGCCATGGTGACCTGAAATTGCTCTTACGGTTGAGTGTAATCTGAAACTGTGTTTGTATAGTTATAATAACCAACTCTGATATAACAGTCCTGCTCAAATAAAAAGTCATTTCAGGCTATGAGGTTTTGTTTTGATGTCTTACTCATGAGAAACCTTTGTAATTGTTGTGGATGATTCCTTAAATCACACACTCCTCTAAAAAAACATTTCTCAGTATTAAATGTCACTGATAAACTCAACATAGTTACTTCCCTAATCATGGTTAATGATAAACTGACTCTTAAAGTGGATACAAGTTCAAATTCATTTCTAGCTCACTAGTTGAAACCAAATAAGCTTGGAGGCTTCATCTCATGGTCATGATCCAGCAGTGGGTACATTTCAGTTTCAACACTGGTTGGGCACGATTTTTTTCAGACCTGTATTGAGTCTGACCACCTGGAAACTAATATAAAAATGCATGTAAAAAATACCAACAAATTACCAATTCCTGCTTGAACTAAATATCAATTGTACTGAGATGTATAAAGGTCAAATAGGCCTATTTTAATCATGAATCTACCAGGTGATGGATACATTGTGAGCAGGTTGTGAAGCTGAAATATCCAGAGCTTGCAGTCTGTGTTCATGAAGCCATGTACATGCATCCCTCCAATTTGTGCAAAGTATGTAACACTGCAGTAACACCAAGCAAGCAGCAATATGTTTGAGCTGTTCTGACTTATTACCTCTGAACAACTTGTTACTTCATGGACATTATCCTTTTCTCTGAACTGCAGTAAGAGAGAGACCGTGTGCACAGCTGAATCTGGCTACATTTATTTAAAATCTTGTGCAGCTCGAGCTGTAATCTAACAATCACATTTCTGTGAAGTGTTTATCAGCAGCTACCTTATTGTATTGTTTACTTTTTTGTCCATGTTTCATCATTTCTAAAGAGTCAAAACACAGATGTATGGGAGCTGCTACAAATGGTATGACTGCCATGGCATGACCCCATATTGTAAGGCATTTTTCAATAGATATGTACAGTGCAAAGTAAACAAGATGTCCACAACACACCTGACAAAAAGTAGGACTTCAAATTGCTTTTCATATTGTAAATAAAATTTATTTTCCATATTTCACTTTCCACAGAGCAGATTCAGACAACGCACATCATTTACAGATGCCTCAGTCGACAAATAGAGAGTAAAAAGTCAGAGCAGAGTGATCCCAGTTCTGCTCAGTTGATGGACATTGCTGGTGGTGAAAACCCTTTTTCTCCTCAATCTGTTCCTGCTGTGTGAGGAGTCGGTGTGAGAAAGATCATCCACTCTCTCCACACCAGATCTATACACTTCATATGGCTGTTGATGCTGCGGGGAAGCAGCATTATAAATAATAATGTGGGTCCACCGGGGTGTGTGTGTGTGTGTGTGTGTGTGGTTTGTCGTGCATGGGGGTGTTCAGGGTGTAAGGGCTCATTTGCGCTGTACTTGTGTGAAGGATGAGGGCATCTGGATGGGTTGGATGGGCTGGACAGACTGGAAGGACTGGACAGGTTTCTTCCGTGAGTCCGGGGAAGCCGTCTGGACCAGTGTTGGGAGGAGCTGGTTCCGTTTGATGATCTGCAGGGCCAGCTGTGTGTTGCCTGGTTGGAGAGTGAACAGGTCAGTATTTGCTCAGTGAGATCAGTACACTAAACCTGCTAACAATTAATCAGTTTTAATCAGCTGTACTCTTTCAAAAGCGAATCAGACCAGGGTTTGACTGATTTTATAGAGGGTCAATGGCAATATGGATATCTTTGGACCAAAGGTGCTGATGGCCAATATTCAGTGTCTCACCGTTTTGCAGTTCTAAGTAGACTCCGAGCAGAATGGCTTCGGGGGGAATTTCCTTCGTGTTTACCATAGACGCAGCCTGAGGCACAGACCACACAAATCACACAGTGGTAGGAATGTATACTGCCCTTGCACAGTCATTTGAGCGCTACATACTTAGCTCAATCTGTCAATAATTTTAATTAAATGAAAGACAAAAATTACCAGATTTACGAGACCTTCGAGACTAAGTTTCAGACTTAAACTGCTGTATCAAGACCTTTTAAAGCCTTTATTAGGTACATTAGATAATATAAGATATTGGTGTGACTTTTCCCAGGACCTGCAGACGTGTGTAGTTACCTGATGCAGGCATTTGCGGGCCTTCTCATACTCGCTTCTCAAGCAGTAGGCGCTGCCCAGGTTGAACAGCATCATGGCCCGGGCCGACGTTACACTGCTGGGGTAACACAGGGGCGTCTGTTTCCCTGCTGCAAAAACGCACGGAAAAACAAATAAATGAATGAAGGGAGCAATAATGGTGAAACATTAACCTTTCTTCTTAACAGTGTCTACAGCTGTGTTCATATTCAGTCAAAAAAATATTCAAACATTCCTATTTGTCATTGTTTTCTTTGTATGCTGTTATCTGTTAATACATATTGTAATTCACATATTTTCATTTTATTGTTGTACTAGTATGTTTTATTGTAGAAACTGTTAGGTGTGTTATGCTTCATGTCCCCATTTGCTCTGGTTATGTTTTCTATTTTGTGTTAAGCTTTATAAAAGCACACTCACAGGACTCAACAGGCTCATCCCCTTTATCTGATCCTGTGAAGAAGAAAAAAGCACAAAAATAACAAGCATTACTGTGTGTGTGTGTGTGTGTGTGTGTGTGTGTGTGACAGGTGAAGTGTATAACACTGGAGTACATGACAGAAAAACTAATCAAAAACTGGACCATTCAATGTTATAACTATCAGATTACTTTGTATATTTATGTAGAGGATGAAGACAAAGAGGCATAATGAAAAAAGAAGTCATGATACAAAGGAAATATAATTATATTTCTAGGGTAATAAATACATTTTGATTGAAAAATAAGGTGTATTTGTTTTTTGTTGACATTTGTGTTATCAAAGGTTTCAGGAGTTTCTCTAGTAATTGATCTATTAAAATATGTCACATTTTGGTTTTTGCAAATTGCATGCATGAATAAAAACACTTTCACCACACCAATACACAAGTGGACACGTTCAACATATTCCTGACCTTGGTCCTGCTCACTGGTCAACACCCCCAGAGAAACATCAGTGACATTCTCAGGGTTGAGGTGAGCAATAGCGTCAGAGATCCTGTCCAGAGAGATGAGCGCCTCCGCTGCATAAAGGTGACCCAGGAACCTGGAAAACACACCACACAGAGGGAAGAGGTGACGGACAGGCCAGGCAGTAGAATGATATACCATGATTATACCACACTTTTTAAAATGTGGTAATTATTTATTGGAGTTAAAGCAAAAAGACATAACATGACTGATAGTTTCAACACATCACAAAAAAAGCTTGAAGGAAGGTAATAGCTCTAATTGGATCAGATCAAGCACTTACTTGAGGGATCCAGACACCTTGGTTTGATGGAGGAGTTTCTCGGCGTGGTTTAGAGCCATGAGGTTGTCACCCAATGCCAATGCCACATAGGCACTGCAGGCCAGGATGGAGCATCTACAGACAGACAAACCTTTACATCCAATGCTGAGGCAAACAGAGGCAAGAAAACTGAGGGACAAATGCCTTCACAGCACATTTACTTTATTGACAATTATTTATTGATCAAGTTTGTATATTTACATTGATTTAATTTGTGATTCCAATGATTCTCGACATCTTATTATAATGTAAATGTGTTTTCTCGGATTAGTAAGGAATTAGTTCAAGCAGGACTTTCTAATGACTTAATTAGTCAGCTTCAATAGAAACACAGTGTGTGATGATGACTTAAGGAAGTCATTGAGTTTTGTACAGAATAAGCTGCTGCTCGTACAATACCAGTCGAAGTATTTGAACCTGCTCTTCAGCCCAATAAATAAATAACATTTTTGCAAGTTTTTCTATTGTTCCGTTGTAAAGCCTTTATTGCACAAAGTCTGGCCAAATCTAGGAGGAGATCAGATCCTTGACTTATATTAAGGAAAAGAAAATTAATCATTGATGGGAAAGGAAGAGAAAAGGAAATTAAACGCTCCATTACCTGAGGTTCTCTACCTCTTGTTTTCTAAGAGGAGACGAAGGGGCTGCAGAGAGGAACTTATCTGCCTCCTGGCCTTTCCCACTAGAAAACACACAATGAATATTCATTACCCCAGAGGCATCCAACTGTCTGACTGAAGACTACGTTGAGCATGTTCTGTATTCAGTCCCATTGAGGTACATTTGTCTAAAAGACACACAATGTATATCTACTTAATAATGACTTATTTGAATGTGATCTAGCTCCAAAGTTAATCAGTTGCCTTCGTATCTTGAATGGGGAATACAGTTAGAAAACATAGTTTACAGCATACTACATAGATAGCAGCACTGCTGATACAATGTGATTGATTATAAAATGCCATGCGTACGTATTTCATAAAACGGATTAGCTATGTACAGTAGAAATACATGACAAAACATCACTGCATGGCAGCAGTCCATGTAAGGTAACAGATGAAGAACCCAGAAGTCAGTTCTCACCAAGTGACATCACCAGAGCAAATTTTATGTGAAGGCTCACTGTGTTTGTAAATTATCACAAATGTACAACTGTTATTTAATTGACCTATAATGCTTGTGAGAGGTTTGGCAGCTCTGATTTATATTTCCAATAACGGCTGCTGTACTCGGACAGCCCAGAATGAATAACAACCCAGGGTCTGATACATGTACACTGGAACAGGAAAAAAACATTGTAGGGCCTTGATTTCACTCTCCACATATGCTGACATTATCTTCACATTAAGTTAAGGATAAAGACAAGAGGTGAATGGATGAACATCAGTTGTATTTGTCTGACCTGCAGGCATCGCTGTTTTCACTGCCGCTCTCTGTGCTTCCTGATTGGCTGGAGCTCTTGGAGCCATTCTCAGCCTTGGTTTCCTGCTGCTGGTGTTCAGGAAGGAGCAGCAGAGCGTTCCTCAAGCAGATAGCTGCAAACTCCATACTGGCCACTGGGATAGCTGCTGACTGGCCTTCACTGTGCACACACAACACACATTGAGAACTGTTACTGCACTGAATATTCTAAAAGAAAATAGCTCTTTGTTTATGAACAGATGGAATAAAATAGGATTTGACTCATACACCGAACTGATATTGTCTTTTTATTAAAAATCAGACATTGTCCACTTCTGATGATGGATAGGATGCTGTTTGACTGATAACATATTGATAGTATTATTAATAATACCACACTGGTTGTATATAGGAAGCCATCAGTCTTCAAAAACCCTTATCAGCCTACATATTAGAAAAGTACTACAAAAATCTTTTAGTCATATTATCATCTCTCTTGTGTAATGTCACTGCCCTCTGCTGGACCATACAGAAAAATGTCAGAATTAAGAAAAGCTCTCCTTGCGTAGTTCAGTGGATGTGGAATGGACTTGTTGGAGTCAGCACTGACCTGTATATAGTGTTCTGGGTTGACTGTGATGCCAAGACGATCTTGCGGTGGTAACCCTGCCCAACAATAGACTGAACTATGCCCTTTTTACAAGGTAAACCTTTACTCTCCTGCTCCGAGCCCTGAAATCATGAAAAAGGAACGATAGAAAAGGTGAGAAGATGTGACAAAACACACTGTGATTTTCTGCACACATTTTCTGATTCAGAATTGTTAGAGCTACAGGGTCACATATTGCTTTCTTCCAAGGGGACTGACAGTTACACTTGCAATCAAAACATTTGTCTTTTCAGAAGCAGTGGGTTGTGCAAAACCACAGATAGAGCAGGATTCTCAGATAAGATCGGGGAAATCCAATATGCCATAAATCTAATTCTAAACCACACGTGAAATGCTAACATCACGCTGAACAATGAAAGCAAAACACAAAATCCGTTTGAATGTCAGACAACCCATACCCCTTTGTTTGCAGCAATGCAGCACTCTGCCAGCCGTAACCACAGCCGGGGGTTGGAGTGATAAACTTGCACTGCCTCCATCAGACACTCGAAGGCTGCCAGAGGCCTGCCAATGTGCAGTAGCTGAATCCCACAGTTATAGAGTAGCTCGTAGCGCTTGTTAGCTAGCAGGGCACACATGGGGATACCTGCAAACTTCTTAGCTGGATAAAAGGATAACAACAGTACAGCTGATTTACACAATAGCAAAATTGGAACTAAATTCACAATATTAGGTCATGATGCTACATTTGTGAGCATTTTTCAATTTTCATTTAAAGCTTTTTAGCCAAGCAACGCTGTTTGACTCACATTGCCCATTGCTGCCATCTCCCAGCTGTGCACACGTGTGGTCATTCTCTTGCAGAGCCTTCTTGAAGTAGAAAATGCCTAGGTTATGTTTCCCCATTGCAAAGTGTATGCAGCCCAGATTGTTCCAGAACATACATCGTACACATTCACCTGAATAAGACAAGTCATGAAACATGCACAATCCATCAACTTGCATTTGTGAAAATGATCAAATGCCACTAGTAAAGGCCATTAGATTTTGCATAAGAAAACAGAAACTTTGTGACTAGCGCACTGGGATTGATAGTTGAGGCACACTGATAGTATCTGGAGTATGGGCATTGATGATAATCCAACTCCCAAGTACTCCAAATCAGATCAATACATGAATATTCCCCAGTATTAATACATTCTTGGTATGCACTTTGGTGCACTGTAACAAAACTTTTCCAGCAAGAGGAAAAAATGTCTTATGACATGAAATTGCTAACATTCTCCTGTTTGAAGTTCATATGCAGAGCTCCTACGAGCACTCAGCTATACAGGCTGTGTTTTTCTGTTTTATTAGGCCTAACCTACTACACTGTTCTTTATCTGTTAACGTATTTTCAATAAGCTGTTTTTGATCTGCAAACATAGGAGGGAAAAAGGAGAGGGTATATGCTCTAGCCTGCTATGTATCCCATTTTCTGTTATTATCATCTGTTATTTTCTATGTTATCTATGTCATTTTCTTGTATTAGATTAAATATAGTCATACAAAGGTCAGTGCATAAATTGATCAAATGAATGAACTGGCAATAATTGATAATGGAGTGGAGAAAATTAAAGAAACAGATGAGATCAAGATTTTTGGGGTGTCATGTAGCCAGTGCTGTTTAGACAAAATAAACCTTGATCAATTCTTATTCAGATCCTTGTTATCGGTTTGGGACATCCATAGAATAAGAGCAATAGATGCACATGTTCATTTAATTGTTTTATAATAAGCCCAAACTAGGTCATAAGAATGACTATAAACTGAGTAGAACTTGGATCGGTAATCCTATCAGTTCTGACAACTGGTATCGGTGCACCTCTAACACTTAATCCCAGCCATATGAGAGAAAATTCAAATAGCTATGTATAGAACTGTCACCTGTTTTTAGAGCCCCTGGGTGCTCTGCAATGTTAGAGCTGTTTAGCAGCTTCACTGCTTTCCGGTAGTTTCCTCTCAGGTACTCGAAGTTGCTCTTAAGGAAGAGTGAAGGTGCAGACTGGTGGAAAGACAGGACATACAGGTCAGAAAGATCAGCAAGTTCAGTAGCTCCAAATGAATCTTTTGAAACACATCCTATCCACTCCACTGCAGTGCTCTACTAAGATTTCATCTGAGAGATGAGGATGTGAACTGCATTAAAAGATTACACTCACATTCCCTGCTGTGTTCATCACTGATTTGATCTCCCTTTTACATGCCTTGGATGATTTCATCTGAATGTAGGCTCTCACTTTGTACTGTAAAAGCAAACAATAGCTGTTAGTCGGGGATGGGAATAAAGAAAAAAAAACTGAACTAAATGTATGAATAAAACTCTCACCTGGTGCATCTTTGATTTGGCTGCCTCAATCATGGCAATCAGCTCTGCCTTCTGGTTTGCCCCATCTTTGTTTGAATTGTTGTTCTGGAATTCAATAAACCAGTCAATAAACAGTAAACTGCGTCATGGTGCTTTTAAATATACATGTTACATGACTAAAAAACATGACTGAAATGTCATCTTCATCAGCCTGACATAGAGCTACACTACATAAAAACATGCTTTGTCCATTGAAGCGTAACAATTTTGCTTTTTAGTTTTCTATATCTACTTCAGGCCATGAATTGAGCCTCTGTGCTCTTTAAGAATAAAGTTAAGAGTGGCCTGCTCTCACTGCTCTGGGTCAGCTAGCAAATAAGGCTGATAAGGCATTGTGTGTACTGGTAACCTGTCCTCCAAGCTGCCTGAGATTATGCTGAATAAGGTCTCCAGCCTCCACTACAGGGTCCCTGTGAATGTAGTAGCTGCATCTTCTTCCACATACCTCCTGGACAGACAACCTCAACATAAGTCACAAGTGCACTACAGCTGAACCTTCTGCTGAAAACACTTGAGGAAAATATAACTGAATCACTTTCAAGAAAGTCACTCCATGGGCTCAAGCAAGATTAATGGAAAATAAAATCATGATAATTTTCTGAAGTGGAATACCTCTCCTTTCCCGTTCTTGTTGTTTCCTTGCACAGAGAGTTTGTCCAGCACAGCTAGGAGATGGAGAGCCTTCTCTGGCTGGAAGGTCAGCAAGTACAGATCCACCAGCAAGAAGCATACCGCCTGAGCAAACTTCTCTTCTAGGACAAATAACATAATCAAGCCATGCCAAACTGTTGGGGGATCTATTAAAGGTGCTACCTGTATCATTTCTAAAAATTAATACAGTGTCGTCAAATTAACTGTGATGCTTTCATTACTGTAAACAAATGAGACTGTGGTCCGGATGACTGGCCTCTGTTTCACACCAAGTGCTGCCTGGTGGCAAACAATGTAAAATGCACTGTAGAGGCCAGCAGAAGCTGCCAGTCCTCTCAGTCATGGTCTCATTTGTTTATTATAATTATATTAATGCCCCAGAATTAAATAGTGTGGTAATGATTTATGTTAAAATGTTACACATGGCACCTTTAAGTAAAACTTTCTTTTCTGTTGTGTGATCTCACATTAACACATTTCTGTTACATTTCTGTTTCATGTCAATTAATGTCCTATACCAAACATTTTCTGCTAAACTTGGAACTGTGACATTGGTAACATCATGTAAACAACCACGTACCAAATGGTTCAAGAAACTGGTAGAGTTTCTCTCCTATGGAGATCGCCTCAGAGTACTGCCGCATATGATAGTGAATGATAGCTTGATTGTAGTACAGCAAACTATTTTCAACATCATCCAAACCATCAATGTCCTCCACTGATGTGTGAACCTTCAGGGATTAAAATACATTAAGGACGATTTATTACTGTGAAGTACTGTGAAGCACTGTGAAGTAGTAAAGACTGCAACTGCTGGAAACATGTCAGACATGAGCTGAATGACGTGAGAAAAAAATCATCCACATGTCAATAGTTACCTGGTTTTTCATCGCCATTAGGATCTGCTTCAAGGTCCCTGTGGTAGTTTGACCACTTTTGTAAAATTCTGCAATGGCTTTATTCATTGCAATCTTGTAGTCCTCTTTGTTAAGCTCTTGCAAAGCTTCAAGGTGTTTGAGAGACTCATCATATTTCCCAGCCTGAAAGGAACAACAGTCAACAAATGCAGCATTAACATGTTGGTGTTGCCGGCATATCCAGCAGCCTACGTGATATCTGAGCATTTATGATAGATAAATCTACAGCCAAGGAGACAAGGTGATGTTTCTGGCTGGTAAACACACATATTTTGTAAAACATGACTTAAGACCTTGACTGAACTCTTAATTCAGTAAACAGCACTTATTTTGATGAAATCTCAACATTATAATTGGTTCACCCTTTACACTTGTAATCATCTTCCCCTAAATATACCACAAAGGTGGCAACGAGCAGTGTAAACACATTCTAAAAGTTGAAATTTTACTGAAAAAAGTGCTGGGTTTACCGTTAGTATTCAGAAATGATCATAGACTTGTTTACAATGTGTGCACCTGTGACATAAGCCATACAACACTGAATTGCCAGCTTTTTCAGTAGAGACTGGTGTGGCATTCTGTCCATACAAGCGGAGAAAAAATAATATTTTGGGGCCAGCAGCCTATGTGATATCTGAATAGTTCTAATTGGTGCAAACACACTGCTGAAACTAGCCAAGTAGCTATGGATGGCTTCTACAGTAAGGTAATAATGAATGGAGGTTACTTACCGAGAACGCTTCATATGCACTGGCTGCCATTTCTTTCTCTTGGTCTGTCATTCCAGGAGATGATGAGTTGTCGTGCTTTGCCTCGTTTTGTTCTGATAAAAAAAGACAAGGGCAAAAGGGTGTCTTAGCATGACACTGCTGAACTCGAGATAGATATAATCCACCAATCACTTAATTTCAGCAACATCTCACAATTTGAAGCTGGTTCACGCTGATTGCTATTAACGTTACCCACCAGGCTGTATTTTTGGTGGAAGAAGACTGTGTGAATAGCAATTCTCATGGCTTGGTATATCATGTGCCTGTCGCATTTACCAAATACCTTCACAATAAGTATGATGTCCGTGTTTACGTAGTAAGTAGGTTTGGCGATAAGAAATGCACCATTCAACTGCCATTTTTTGAAAGAAGTTATGCGTGACTGTCTGCCTACAGGGCACGCATCTCAGCTAAGCTAACCTTAACGTCAACTGAGAAACAGGCATTCTGATAAGGTTTGCATAGATGGTTAGGTAGCAAATTGGCGAAATATCACTGCATCACTTACCCAGCTGAGCGCTGGTTAACTATTTCCCAAAAGTGCATCATTAAGGTTAGTTACATCCTTGGGAAACTATCAAAATGCAGCAGAGAGCGGCTATTCAAGGAGTTACAGCTAGCTAAATTGATACAGTGGCTAGTTAGCCAGCTAACGTTAGCTGAAACACTCACCTGTATTCTCTGCCATTTCTGGGACCTTTTAATTGGAAATATAAATATTACGTTTGTAATAAAGATCAAATAATCCTTAAATCGCGTTGACCGGCGAAGCAAAAGAAGGAAACACTTCAACTCCACTGTTTGACACGGGAGATAGCTGGTCGAAATCTGTCCGCTCCAAACAGATTCTTCTTTGCGAATTAATGGCGGTTGGTAACCAAGGCATAATGGCACAACACTGCCCCGTATGGACCGGAAGCGAACACACAGCCGCCAGCCGCTCATTGAATGCAGTACTTTTTGGAAAGACTTGCAAGTCCAAATGCCAGACCCTCCTACCTGCTCATGAAGGCACAAATAAAACGTAGGCTATGTGTCAGGGTAGATGCACTAGGGAATCTACATGGTGATGGGAAGTTTTCTAAATGAGTGGTGAAAAAATTAGGTTTTAGTGGTGTTAGGAATAGTGACTCCCACCTGGCTGGCTACTTAGCCTATAACATGCAGATTCTGTAGTGATGATATAAGGTCTCTGACAACAGTGGATAATGTGGCAAATGACAAGACTTGTTATGTAGCCCATTTCTTTACACTACCTAAAACTACCAACAACAAACAACAAAACTGATGATGACTTTGTTAGTTTGGACAAACTAGCCCTGCAGATTTTTTTAAATAAACAACCAAAGTGCAATTGAAGCCTACATCCTGAGAGTGAGTGTGTAATAAATGATTGCTGTTCTGTGCATCTTCTTCTTTTCTTCTTCTTCCAAATAAGACAAATGCTAAGGTTCTTTTAATTTTATTTAGAAGGCGAAATCGTCACACTCTAGGTAGCGTCTTTTTTTTTCTGTGTGAACTTGAAGCAACAAGTCCCAGAAATTGTGAAGATAATGTGGCCCTTGTGTACTGGGAACACAGCGTGACAGACTGAGGTCAAGCCAGGCCAAGAGTGGAGACCTTTCACAAATCAGTTGTGTCCTGTGGTGAAGTCGACAGAAGCGACACACCAACCAGCACTTTACTCCAATCAGAACTTTTGAAAGCTGACTCGCTACCGCCATCCGCTGTTTATAATCGGGCGATAGCTGAGGATTGCGGGAATAACAGCTGACCCAACAGCGTAAGCAGATAAGAGCTGCTTGGTGTGTGGATGCATGCCGAACTGAAGTCTGCCAATCATTTGTTTAATGTATGGAGTCAGATTTTTAGTGTAATGACATTTGTCGAAGTAAGTCATAAGCCATTAAATTGCCATTATTTATGTTTGAGCATGGCATGCCCTTTGTTGCCCGTACAAAAGAGAAGGGCATGGTATGTAACTGTTGCCCATAAATAAACCATGATGACCCAGAGAGTTAGTTGACACCCTGGGATGGGGGTGGGGGGTATGGTGAGTGACGACAGACTGATAGAGAAAGGGAAACGAGACTGTCGCACTTCATAAGTAGCGGCGCTCTCTGACGCACGGTCTGTGTGCGCTCACAGAGATGGATAAGTTCAAGACAGTCCTCAGCATTGCTGGTAAACAGCAGGCAAACCAGCTGGGCTTCGGTTTACTTGCATTACTGACAGCAGGCGGGGAACAAATCTTTTCTAATGTAGTGTTCAGTTGTCCCTGCAATAACTGGAACTTTTTCTACGGCATGGTATTTCTCCTGGTGCCCGCCTGGGCTCTCCTGGTGTTGGGTTACATCTTGAGCAAAAAGACATGGAAGCTGCTCACAGGTCTCTGTTACCGCAAGTCCAAATTGTGCCGCTGGAAAACCATTACTGCCATCGGGGCGGTCTTTTTTCAGATCTCCACCACAGCCTTGGTGGCACCCTCCAGCTGGATTGCTGTGGCATTGCTAAACGGGAACTACTTTCAGTGTGCCATGACTGGGGTCAACGTGACTGGCTTTAAAAAGCACCTCTGCGGTGAGAAGATCTCCCAGTTCCAGTGCCAAGAAGAGCTGTACAAGTTCCCCTGCGGCAAAGGCACCACGGTGCCCGAGGCAGACAGGAATGATGCGCTGGCCACCCTGCGAGCTGAGTCCCAGGTGAGGGTGTTGCCGGTATTCAGTTTAAAGGGACTGACAACCCATCATAAAAGCTGTTCTTTTTTCATGAGCACTATCTTTATTATCCGCCAAGATTTGAGCATTGTTAAAATTTGATAAGTGAGATTAAACTGCAAAAATGATACAGCTAATGAACTGTGGGACCAAGTGGACACTTGTCTAGAGGGAGCAACTTAATCTTGAAAGGATCTGATGGTTTAGAATAGTAAACCTGCATTGTAATCAAGTAAGTGTCTTTCCTATTAATTTCTGTATGGTTACCTGCCCTTTTTTCCCCTCTATTTTTGTTTCTTGTGATTGTTGTAGTTGGATGTTGTTATAAAATTCAATAAAAACGTTAAATTATTAAAAAAAATTGATAAGTGAAACTAGTTGTGGTGAATTTTGTGCAGAGGGTCTGCATGGGTGATGCAGTCTC
Organism: Neoniphon sammara; assembly: GCA_900302535.1. NCBI lineage: Eukaryota > Metazoa > Chordata > Actinopteri > Holocentriformes > Holocentridae > Neoniphon > Neoniphon sammara. The sequence goes on from OMKZ01024684.1 coordinate 27,796, forward strand.
ATGTGGGCTGTGGACAGGGCCAGAGATAATTGACATGTCTGTTCAAATTCAACATTTGGCAGCTATATAGCATCTAAAAATGAGTTTTGATGGCATTGCCTCACTTATTAGGTATAAAAGTCATGTTTGAAAGTTGCATAGTACCAGCATTTTTTCTTTCAATTCTCCCAGTTTAATGAGTTTGTATCTCTAACTGCCTTATCTCTCAGCTTTAGCCTCTAATACCCGATTATAAATCGGTAAAATGATTCAGTGTGTGGTTACAGATTCTGGGCTGGCTGCTGATCGCCTCCATTGTGATGTCCAATCTGCTCCTGACCTGCGTGGCCCGGTGCTATTCCCCCATCAGCTACCTGCAGCTCAAGTTCTGGAGGGCCTACACTCAGGAGGAGAACGACCTGATGGAGTCGTACACTGTAAAACACGCCAAGGAACTCGCCGACAGAAACCTGAAGAGCTTCTTCCGGCAGACGCAGCCTGAACCCATCGTTACCCCCTCCAACATGGACTGGCAGAAGATCTCCTCCTGCTATAGGTTCAGCACCAAAGACCACTACTACAGCACCATGCACCAGTATGTGGAGAACCGCGATGAGACCGACAATGGGACAAGAATGACCTCGATCAGGTCAGAAGGCCCCGGTGCCAACAACCCCGCTGTGCTGGCTTTTGTGGATGAGGGTAAGATGATGCTGTGAGCAGGAACAGTCTGCAAAGAACTACTCTATGGTTACAGTGACATACTGGTTTTTGGAAAAAATGGGATGATATTGGCCTTTTATTAAACATCTGATATCAACCAGTCAGTGTTGACCACAATGGAAGTCTGTTAAAAAAAAAAGACATTAAATTATATTTTCTTTGTACGTCATATTTTTCCATTCAATCTTTCAATTATGTTTTTGTCAGTCAATTCTTCACTTTTCAATTCTTCACCTGAAAGAATCTGATTAGTCTGGGTGTCACTGGAGAATTTTAATGTCCCATCCCATGATGATCTAAATGCTGTTTCAGAGGCTTTTAAACCCTGACAAGAACACAGTTCTCTACAGGAACCTGTAATTACTTTCAATTTTTGTGGAATGAGAATGGTAATATTTGAAGATATTGAATATTAGCACAAAATAGGAGCTATCAGCGAGTTAAGTTTGAAAAAGATCAGTATCAGTTTTGGCCCAGGTTTATAAAAAGCTTTGTTATTAAAGGGATTGGAAACACAAAAGCACATTTTTTCAAGGTGTTAACTGATATCTAGGTGCTGTTTGAGATGTAAGACAATACCACTAGGTGTTCCCACTACATAAGCGCATGTGTTTAAGTGCCAATGTTTTAGACACTGAGCTAGCCATTTTTCCAGGTTTCAAAACACTTGAAAGCTGGATTAGGCTCTTTCCCTGCATGGCCACACAGTAAATGTTCAAATTTTGAAGAATTCCACGCCCAGAAATCATCATTTGTACCAAAAGGGATGAGAGACGCAAAGGTCTAACATTGGTGAGTCCAGCTTTCTCTGGACGGAGTGCCGCTCACTGCTTGTCGAGGAGTCTGTATTTCACTAAGTTTTGACTTGGACAAATTGGGTGAATCTCTAGGGTCCCAATTAGTGGGAATGTGTGTGATGACTACACTTTTTTCTGAGAATGTACATGGCACATGAACTCTGAAATCATCAGAAACCCATAATTATTGTTCTTTTCTAAAATGTATTTGGGCTTCAATATGGACCAAATGGAAGATTGTGATTGAACATTACACTCCTCCTCCTCTTCCTCCTCCTCATCATCATCATCATCACCACCACCAACAAAATCACAGTGATGCAGTCATAGTGTTTTTTTATTGATTAAAGAATGCAGCCGGTACCTAAAAAGAAAATACATGCTTGAATAAAAAAAAAAAAACTGCTTTGTGAGATCATTCAACCTTTTCATTTACTGCCAGTTTCATTTTCCATTCTACATCTGTGTCATGACCAAAAACCATAAACTTCCGGGGAACTATCCGCGTGAGCTTCATGCAGTACAGATGTGATGTTTACCTGCTTGTGTAGTGTTGAGCAGGAAATGTGACAAATTCAGACAGACCTTGGTGTCTGACGAATGAATTTCCTGTGCACTGTTCTGCTGGCAGACTGTATTTATGATGCAAATCACCATTCAAATGAATAAATTCTCTTTACACATATACAATGCATTGTGCTATATTTTTTAGTCAACACTGATATGTGAGTATAAACTGAATCAAATGGTAATTAACGACTAGTAGATCCTGAGGTACTCTGGTTATTTTATCTTTAAAAGCCTGCTGTAGAATGCACTCGAAGGCTTTTAGGCTGAGTAGTCAGGCTGTCCTGTGGGAGTGGAGTAGAAAAACCACCATGAGGATGAGGAAGTGATCACTTCTCTACCTCGGGGTCTGCCGTTTACAAGCATCGCTGCCGCTGACTGTTATGTCTCCTCCTTTCTCTGCAACAATGGTATGTGATTTATTGGAAGAAAAAAACACTTAAGTATGTAAAAAACACTCAATGATGTTTATGCACAATATTCTGCATGTATTTGTTGACCTTTTGCATGTTTCTCAGTGCATGAAAGAGCAATTTTGAAGAAGTGAAACTGCAAAGAAATTGTTGAATTCCATTTAAATTGCACTACCAGCGTACAACATGGAGTTGCAGTCATTTATTGTGTGAGTGTGTGTTGATGAAGAGACAATTCAAATCCTTGCCTCCTTTATAGGAATGAAAACCTGCAACCTGTAAGAATTAGTAGATGGTTTAGCACTTCCCTTGTTTTTGTTCGCAATTTCCATTTGCCTTAGGATGCATTTCCCCATTACACCTCTCCCAGAGGAGAAAACTGTAGTTATGAAAACCAGATGAGCAGGATTTTGGCCAAATAGTTTCAGCCCTGCCTTAGTAACCAGCAGGAAAAGGCAGGAGGAAGTACACAGAGAGGGATGTAAAAGCTGAAGTGTGCAGAGAAAAGGAAGTGGAGTGAGTGAATGCTTTTGTCACTTCCCCTCTGATACCCCTCTGGCTTGGGGAACTAGAGAAGAGGGAGTGAGGACAGTGAAAAAAGAGACAGTGGGTGGGAAGGAGTGACAGAGGGAGGAGTCTGGAGGGAAGAAAGAAAAGAGATGAAGGGAGGGGCACTCAGAAGAGACGCAGGACAGGACAGGGAGTGACAGCAGAGCGTGGACTAAAAACAAACTTTTTCACTTTGCACTTTTTCCTGTTTTCACTTTGCCTATTTTATTTATTTATTCATTTATTTTTGTGTGGATTGTGTCTGAAACCTTGTCGGCGCCATGGAAAAAATGCAGACTGTCCTGCAGTTCTTAATGAACCAGAAAGCCACAATTGGCTACAGTTTCATGGCTCTCATGACCATCGGCGGGGAGCGAGTCTTCTCCATGGTCTCCTTTCAGTGCCCCTGCAACCATGACCAGAACTTTGCCTACGGGCTGACCTTCCTGCTGGGCCCGGCTGCGGTGCTGCTGGTCCTGGGTATGTTCTTCAGCACCAGGCTGTGGAGGCTCTACACCGGCTGCTGCCTGAACCCCATGAAGCTGTGCCCCCGAGGGAACTGCTTCAACTGCCTCAGGGTGTTCCTCAGCATCTTCAGCGGGGCCTGTGTGGCCCCTATCATGTGGCTATGCGTGGCCCTGCTCAATGGGACCTTTTACGAGTGCGCCGTCAGCGGTCTTGATGATTACCTGGTGGTGAACTTGTTCTGCAAAAACAAGACCGAGAAGTGCCGGGATGAGCTGGCCAGAGTGCCGTGTGAAAGGTCCAAACTGTCCAATGATGAGCGGATGGAGCTGCTGTTAATGTTGAGGGCCCAGTCACAGGTGAGAGACACTCACTGGATCTGTGTGACATCATCGCAAATACTGACCAATATGTGGGGCCAATACTGGCCTTTTCTATTGGCCAGTCAGAGCCAACCACTAATCATTTGATGGAAAAGATGCAGGTTGACTGATTATTAGGGCTGGGACTGGTGATTATGTTATTAATCTATCAATTATTTTTTAGATCTATTGATTAATCATTTAATTTGTCATTTAATGTCAAACATGATGAGCAATGCCCATCAGAGCCCAAATATAGTCTTAAAATTGCTTCCTTAGTCTGACCAGCAGCCAACAAAATACAAAAATTCATAAATGTGATTACTTATTCTTAGATTTGGTGAGTGGGGCTTTGTGGTTTTATGCAAGCTTCAGTTGATATCTCTCTCATGTCTGTGTTTTGTTTTTTTTTTTTTGTAGATCCTGGGCTGGTGTATCATCATCATATCGGCCACCGTTGGCCTCCTTGGCTCCTGCTACACAAACTGTCGCTCCAAGGTGAGCTACCTGCAGCTCACCTTCTGGAAGCGCTACATGGAGAAGGAAAGGCAGCAGTTTGACACCTTTGCCGTGGAATATGCCACCAAGCTGGCCGAGAGGAACCTCCGCAGCTTCTTTGAGAACAAGGACCCCGATCCATTCCCGTTCCCCAACCACAAGGCCTGGGAGGAGATCTCTGCCCTCTACACATTCTCCAGGAGTGAGCAGTGTTACAGCACACTGCAGCGGTATGTGGAGAAGACAGACAGGGACTTCAGCCCTGAGAAAAGGCCTGTTATGGACTTGGAGCATGGTATAGAGATGAGCTAGTGGAGAGGACATGTGGACACAATCAAGGAAACCTCAGTGGTGAGGCTGCTCGAAACTCCCCACTATCATTACTGCACAATACGCCAATTGTCTGTGTTAAATTTGACTCAGGATATGTTTGCCCTAAGCTGCACAAAGCTGCCCTTTTAGTATGTTATTATTGAAGAATGTCTTCATTTTTGAATTGCAGATGACAAATGGCATAAAGTGTCTTCTTCTAAGCACATTATTTAAATAAAAGGGCATAACCACTATTTTATACACGCTAAAGTTCCCTCTGCCTCCTTCTAACATTGCATGTATTTAAGACCGTCCATTCCTGAAACTGTGTATGAACTGTGTATGAAATATAAAAAGTAAAATGTGAAAAATGTGGGATTTTATATATATATTGTCTGTTAATTGCAGCTGCGCAACTGTCTTTTAAAACCTGTACAAACTCTTTATACAAATACAGTTACACAAATACAGTTAATACAGTATAGTTCCTGTTGACATACCCATAGGACAGCCATGTTTGTCATGAGTCTGATCCCGCCTCAAAACGTGATGTCTAGTACGCCCTCCTGCCTCCTGAGAGATGTGCAGTTGTGCAGCATTCCACTCTGTTTGAATCAAAGGCCAAGGCTTTGGTTCTTGCTCAGACATGCACTTCATTTTTCCTTTTTTTAACTCATGCATACTTCTGTACACTGGCTGAGATTTCACTGTGGAACAAAATGTCTTTGTCATCTTCATTCTATTGTTACTGGATGGATATTAAAATTCATTCAAATGTTTGTATTGGTCACGATTTTCTCCAAGTGACAGAACCAAGCAACCGCCCCCGTAATAAGCTGTTCAGTGCAGAACAAGTCAAAACGAAACAAGGATTACCCGTTGGTTACCTGGCAGCACTCGAATTCACTTGAATCAAGTGAAGGCACTGTTAATGTTATATTATTCGTGCTTTTGCTCAATCCCCCTTTCACAAACTAATACAGTGAAGTGACAAGGTTTATACTGCCTCAAATGCGTTTTACATCTGATTTCCAAAATTGTAATTATGTTGGAATTGTTCGACAAAAATAACAAAATGGGCACTGTAAACCGCATTTTTAAATTTTTTTATGATGTTATGCATGTAATTGTTTTAATTACTTTATTAGCAGCTAATTAATAGTTATGGTAATAGGTAGACACATCCTCCATGACCTGTCATATTGCACTCACAACACGCCCCTTATACTGGCTTCAAGTGCTCATGGGTTTTTGAAATTATAGCGCATTTATGCTCTATAAATGTTACATATTGGCTATTCTTGAATAATAGAAAATCCTGACTTTCCTAATCGTATTTAAAACTTTGTTGTCACAGTTAAAAGCATTAAAAACCCTCACAAGATAACATGGCCATCAACGGGCGTCAGTTCATTTCATACTGAACTGGGGCCGAGTCCCAGCATTTGATATTATAAGTCACAATAACTATCAAACCCACTTATACTGTTTTTCTGTAGACAAAATAAAAAAAATAATAATAAAATACAATAAATTATGACTGACCACATAGGCCTATTGCTTAGACCGACTGACAAGCTATTGTACCTGGACTTAGCACGACACCAAAATATTAGCTTACAGGTGTAACTAAAAACTTTTAATTTTATTTTTTATTTTTTTTTATCTATCTATGTATTTATTCACATTTGGGTACAATTTTGGGTTCAAAGTTATTACAAGTGTAGCATGGAATATTGGCATAAATTGGCATAGAACAAACGTAAGGTTAATTAACTTTGAACAAGGCAAAATATTACAAAATAAATTAATTTCGACATGAAATATCAATAAATAAAGATACAAAAAGGAAAATTTGGACTTTTCCTTTAAGGTTTACCATTTTGTTTCATGAGCGCTCAAGACTCTTACTAATCCAGCAGCACTTGAACGCACCCATGCTTGTATTCTTCCAGAAGGAAATAATGGATTTCAGAAAAGTAACGTCGTTTCTGATGCTGCTCTGTAAATTAATATATACCTAAATTAAAAACATAGCCATAATACTAAAAAGTACTTTTTAAAATTTTGATCTCATAGGACTTCGTTATGCGATGGCATTAATACATTAAAATAAAATATGTATTTGATCAGACCTAAAATCAGATTAACGATGTGGTCGATCATTGGTGGGCCACTGGGATCTGGGATGAACACGCAGCACGTCCAGTGTATTAGCATGAGCGGTGATGGTTTTTCTAATCTCCAGATAACTGAAAACTAAAAGAAAATGACAGACTACGCCGAAGAGCAGAGAAATGAGCTGGAGGCTATAGAATCCATCTATCCAGACTCTTTCACAGGTTTGAATTTGCTAAATTTAAGCAGACACTTGAAACCGGGGGTTAGCCAGTCGGCTAGCTAGCTGACTGGCTAACTCATTTTCAGCTAAGTCTAGTGTCAAACTTAAATGGGTAACCATGTGTCTGCGTTCCCAGTCATTTATAGATTTGCTGGGCAAAGTTATTCAGGCTAAATATTCCAGACAGAATCATTTTGTGGTCAACTGCTGAATTAGCCCAGATAGCTAGGTTCCGGTGGTTCTCTTTCTCTTGGAGAGATTATCACGTCAAAGTAAAGTCAAAATATGTTATAAGACATAAGCGCAAAGCTTTTTGGCACTACCAGGAACCACTATCCAATTCGGCATACACCCAGTAGATCAGGCAGTGTGAATGCAATAACATTTAAACTTTTTATCTTGTTTGTTTCGCAGTCCTTTCCCACCAACGTAAAACATGGAAGGCGATTTTGTGCTGCTTTGTGGGTCACTTGTATGCTGAATTATTAAAAAGACCCTTTTTATTTAGGAAACAGTATACGGAATTTTCTACAAGTTGTGGTACTATAAATGATTAGCAGAAAAGCATTTAAGCATTTTTATAATGACGTTTGGAAAGAAAGTATAGGGGCTACTGTCTAAACAGTTACCAAACCAAGGGAGCTGGCACTGTGCAATCATATGTATATTTTGCTATAGTACATGTTGTGGATTACCTGAAACCTTTTAATCAAAGAGCAAGTCATCTCTATTATGTTACAAATTCATATTTCTGCTTTCCAGTGCTGTCAGAGGTGCCCACCAGCTTCACTATCACTGTAACGTCTGAGGCAGGAGAGAACGATGAAAGTAAGTACACTGATGTGTATAGCTGCACATCATTCCATTTGCATACTACTTGCAAACTGCCCTTAGTCTTCATTTGATCATAATAAAATTCGCTAATGATATTGAAGGAGAGTGTGGTCATGTTGATCAAGTCAGTAGAGCCTACAAAGAGAATGCACAAAAGGAAATTTAACCTAAATATGTTTGGCACAAGTTAAGCAACATGACAGCTGACTCTGCTATATTGATCATGTTGGCTGGTGAATATTGGAATATAGCTGACTGTGATTATTAGCTGTCTGAGCTTAACACCTCACCACCATGGAATGAGAGCCTTGAATGATCAACTTAGCACAAGTCACAACTTTCCTCTCTGGTACTGTATTCTTCATTCAGCAGTGGAAACAATGTTAAAGTTCACCTACGTAGAGAAATATCCAGATGAGCCCCCGCTGTGGGAGATCTACTCTCAGGAGAATCTGGAGGATTCAGATGTGGAGGACATCCTCAACTTACTGCAGCAACAGGTCTGTCTCTCTTTAATGTATCAGTACATTGCAAATTGTTTACCTAATCCTTGGGGAGGGGGTATTTTTGCCTTTATCAAAGACTTGACAGTGGAGACAGACAGAAGAGATGGGGGAAAAACATCTATCAATTTGAGTATTTTCAAACAAAAATAATCCAGTAGATAACCTGTGTAGTATTGATCAGTTGGACAGTAAATATGCAATCAGCCAAACTGCATCAAACTCTGTATTGAAATTCCACAATATGTGTATCGGCTTGTACTACAGGCAGAAGAGAACCTGGGCATGGTGATGATTTTCACGCTGGTGACAGCCGTTCAGGAGAAACTCAATGAAATCGTTGACCAGATCAAAAACAGACGAGAAGAAGAGAAACGGCGAAAAGAGAGGGAGGCAGAGGAAGCTGAGAAGGTATGAAAATGAAAAGTCTTACCATGTGTCTGAACGCACTTTTGTATAAAATAGCCAGTTTCCCTCATTTCCACCAGTGTGTGTGTGTGTGTGTGTTCTTATATCTCTAAATGTATGAGCAGCAGATGGCTCTCACAAGGATAGAAATATGAGCAAAAGCCTTTAAAGATAGGATACTGGTTGTCACTTCTTTAAAGGGCTAGTTTGGAGTTAAGAGTGAGTTTATGGTATGGTAGCTGTTAAGTTTGGTTCAGGAGAAAAAATTATTATTTACTTTATTTAAAAATGTAGTATGCAAATCTGCAGAGGGTCGATTGGAATAAGGACCAATTAGACTCAAATCACCAAAAATGTGGAATAAGCATGTAATTTGATGGTTGAGTCTGCATGGTTCTCATCATTGGACCAACTTACTGATAGAATATGTGCTTATTCCACGTTTTTGTCAGTTGACTTGCTGCTGTTGACCCTTCACAGTTTTCCATAGTGCACCTTTAATTGATAAGATGAAGGTGAGTTTAGGGCTCAGTGAAAGAGTAATTGTCTATGAAGTAATGATATAGTAATACAAATGTGTGTGGTTCTGCATGTGCACTACAGGTGGCTTTCCAAGGCACTGTGGTCACCATTGAGAACTTCCTGGCATGGAAAGCCAAGTTTGAGCTGGAGATGGCCGAGCTGAAGAGGAAAAAGCAGAAAGAGGAGGAGCAGGCGGGAAAACACAAACTCACCGGTAAACCTTCTGAATGGGGGAAGGGAGGTGTGGGGTCAGGGGCATGATATTTCATAAAGAATCTCCTCTGGCAAAACTCTTGTGCAGATCTCGAGAAGTTAACTGTTTGTTTGACCATTCAGGCTGAAGAAAATGAATCTCTTTCTCCCAGGTAAACAGCTCTTTGAGAGAGACCACAACCTCGACACATCAGACATTCAGTTCCTTGAAGATGGTAAAGTTCTCTGTGTGTCTTTGTGTGTATGTGCGGAGGCTTTCTTCTTGGATCAAAGAATGAAAGCAAAAACGGAACAATTTTTTAAATAATACTATCTGTTTTATCTCTGTGAGAAATATTCAGTCTTTTTTTATTTGTTTATTTGTCAGTGATGCTAAACGTATTACATTTGCAAATTTTACATAAGCCATCTACTTATTACATGCATGCATTGAAATAGCATGATTCAAATTATCAGTGTAAAAGGCTATTGTCAAGATTTTACACCTGCCGCTTTATTCAGTTCACACATACATGGAACATATGCATCATTTGTAAATGCAATTTTGATGTAAACAAAACAATATAAGAAAATCTATTTTACCATTCCTATTTGGGCCTGCCAGGCTTGGTTCTTTATGATACTGCCTGTCAGCTTGAGTGTAACAGTAAGCCTGTAAGAGACCATGTTTATGATTATCACCACTGTCATGTGACTAAACTATAAAGAATAATTTGTGGTTTAAAAGCAAATATATCTGATCTGCATTTAATGCCTGCTTGAAAAGGATCTAAATTACTACACTGAAATGCATTCAACTTCCTTTTCTGCCAGAGATAAAGCTTTAGAAACACCCAGTACTCATCTATGACCTGCAACTTAAACTTTGCTCTTTCCTTAAATGGTGAACCCTTGAAAACCGAGTTTCTGTTCAGAATTGAGCTACTGAGAAAGTATTTGTCTCAAGTGTTGATTTTATTCTAAAAGCAAGTTGCTTTTTTCCGCCCTGCAGCCGGAAACAACGTTGAAGTGGACGAGTCTCTGTTCCAAGATATCGATGACCTGGATTTGGACGAGGATGACCCAGACTTTGACCCTTTAGAGATGGGCAGCGATGAGGACTAAAGCAGGAGCAGAGCAAAGGGACTGACAGGACGACATCTGCTCGTCTCTGGATCAAAATATGACGATCTGAGCCGTCACGTCACAGAAAAACCACCCGCCACATTTATTTTTTAAAGACTTTAATCAGTGGTTGGGGTACAAATCTTCATGAAACCAGTCTAATGGAATGTACACACCCATAACTGTTCATTTCTACCCTGAAGCAATTAAATACAATAGACATATGTCCAGCCCTGACTCTGTTGGTCATTTGATGTGGTACAGTTCATGAACTCACTCCCAGTTGCAGAAACTATAGTTGGCCACCAGAGGGCAACAGTAACATTATGCCATACTGTGCTCTGAATACACACAATAAATACGGTGTGCTCATTGTGTGTATTCTAGTAATAGTGCTTTTATTTTATTTTATGTTATTTTATTTTATTTTTTGCTAACATTTAATCTCACTATCGTTTTAAATTGACTCAATTTAAGAATATTTGCCTACTAACACCAGCAGGGTGGACTACGAAGCAAGATTATAGGGTTACCCAGTAACTTCAGGGTACATCTCAGTTTTCTGTGTCATAAATGTTTACTGGTTTACTTTGTTTCAACTTGGTTTAGTCACCATGGCAACTCACGCTGCACACCTAACCTGTTATGGGGCAGGTTATGTTTAGTTATGGTAACGTTAATACATTTCACACACAGTCAAAGGACAGTAGGACAGGATAATAACCACCCACA